>CAUYRH010105925.1:0-10020 GCA_963574655.1 Perodicticus potto | reverse complement strand
ACTAATAAATGAAAACAATAAAGTTGCAGGATAAAAATCAAAATACAGAGCAGGGAAAACACTTGAAGAAATCGGCCTGGAAGAATATTTTATGAGGAGAACTCCCCAGGCAATTGAAGCAAACCCAAAAATACATTACTGGGATCTGATCAAACTAAAAAGCTTCTGCACAGTCAAGAACACAGTATGTAAAGCAAGCAGACAGCCCTCAGAATGGGAGAAGATATTTGCAGGTTTTGTCTCAGACAAAGGTTTAATAGCCAGAAGCCACAGAGAACTCAAACGTATTAGCAAGAAAAGAACAAGTAAGCCCATCTCAGTGTGGGCAAGGGACTTGAATAGCAACTTCTCTAAAGAACACAGGTGCATGGCCTACAGAGACATAAAAAAATGCTCATCATCTTTAATCATCAGAGAAATACAAATCAAAACCACTTTGAGCTATCATCTAACTCCAGTAAGATTAGCCCACATTACCAAATCCCATAACCATAGACATTGGCATGGATGTGGAGAAAAGGGAACACTTCTGCACTGCTGAGTGGGAATGCAAACTAAAACGCTCCTTTTGGAAAGAAGTTTGGAGATCACTTAGGTATCTAAAAATAGACCTGCCATTTGATCCTGCAATTCCTCTACTAGGTACATATCCAGAATACCAAAAATTACTTTATAACAAAGATATTTGTTATATCTTTGCCCAATTCAAAATTGCTAAATCGTGGAAGAAGCCCCAAGTGTCCACTGACCCATGAATGGATTAATAAATTGTGGTATATGCACACCATAGAATATTATGCAGCCTTAAAAAAAGATGGAGACTTTACCTCTTTCATGTTTACATGGATATATCTTTCTTAGCAAAGTATCACAAGAACAGAAGAAAAAGTATCCAATGTACTGAACCCTAATATGAAACAAATTTATAAACACCACACTTCCATAGGAAAGCTATAACCCAACTATAGCCCAAATGAAGGGGAAAGAGGTGGGGGAGGGGAGATGGGCAGGGAGGATGGGTGGAGGGAGGGTAATTGGTGGGACCACACCTATGGTGCATTTCACAAGGGTACATGTTAAATCTACTAAGTATAGAATATAAATGTCTTAACATAATAACTGAGAAAATGAGGTGAAGGCTATGTTAACCAATTTGATGAAAGTATTTCAAATTGTATATAAAACCAGCACAATGTACCCCATAATTGCATTCATGTACACAGCTATGATTTAATAAATAAATAAATAAATAAAATCAACATACATAAATCAGTAGGATTTCTATATGCCAATAGCAAACTATCTGAAGAAAAAAATTTTTTAAAAATCCCATTTTCAATAGTTGCCCCAAATATAAAATTCACAGGACTAAATTCAGTCAAGGAGGTAAAAGACTTCTACAATGAAAACTATAGAATATTGATAAAAGAAGTTAAAAAGGGCTCAGCACCTGTGGCTCAACAGGCTAAGGCGTCAGCCACATACACCTGAGCTGGCAGGTTCAAATCCAGCCCAGGCCCGCCAAACAACAATGACGGCTACAACCAAAAAGAAAAAAAAATGGCCAGGCGTTGTGGTGGGCACCTGTAGTCCCAGCTACTTGGGAGGTGGAGGCAGGAGACTTGCTTGAGTCCAGGAATTGGAGGTTGCTGTGAGCTGTGATGCCACGTCACTCTCTCCAGGGTGACAGCTTGAGGCTCTGTCTCAAAAAAATAAAAAATACATAAAAAATAAAAAATAAAAGAAGTTAAAAAGGATATAAATATAAATGGATTTTGGAATATAAATTCCATATTCTTGGATTTAATATTGTTAAAATATCCATACTCCCTAAAGCAACCTATAGATTCATAAACCCCTATCAGAATTGCAATGTCAGTCCTGGGGATCAAGATGGCAGACTAAAGACATCTCTTTAGCAGCCACTCTTGGTGAGACCAGGGAGACAGGACTCCAGCCACCTCTGGGTGGGGTGTCCTGACCAGAAACATCACTTTGCAGGCACCGAGAAATAGTAGGGGAGTTCAAGAGCCAACAACAAAGTCAGGAGCAGTGGAAGAGTAGCACAGAAGGTCCTGGGTGCCAGCAGAGGCCAGCTGGCCCTCCAGCAGAAGACTAGAGGGAAGGCCTATTCTGCAATTTTGTTTTTTTAACTTGGGTACTTGCTGCAGCTACCTTGCGAGAGCTTAAGCAAGTGAACGAACTTGAACAGTGTCCAAGGGCCAGGATTGAGCCACCAGGCAAGGTGGAACTCTCATTGTTCCATGCTAGGTGGGTGCTACCATTGTGGAAGGGCTGCCCAGGAGGAACAGCCCACAGGGTCCTAGGGCAGGGTTGGTTCTGGTGTGTCTCCTGAGCTGGGCAGCCACCCTTGGGAGGAGTTGGGTGAATCCCACTCCCCTAAATAAGCCACTTTGTAGTCAACGGGCACTGTTTGGAAAGGTCAAGGCGTCTCTTAAATAGTTTGGAGAGAGCTTCAGGCTCCCAATCCTGTGGGGGTTGAGGGCAAATAAATCAAGAAGACAGGACTTGGTCTCCTTGACAACTAGATAGTGTCTTCTAACCCCCATCTTATACAGCAAAATGAACAGCATGATTACATCTTCTGACCCCAGAATGCCACCTGTTATACAGATATAATAATAATATATTGCAAGATATGTACTTTTTCCTTTTTTCAATGTTTTCCTTAATTTTGATTTCTTTGGGGGGTGGGCGGTTGTGTTTATTTGTTGTTGTATGTTTATTTTTTCATTTTTACTTTCTTCAATAGCTCTGGTTTTGCCATGGCTTTTCTGCTCCTTTTATTTATTCTTTTCTTTTTTCAATTTTTTTCTTAGGTTTTGTTTGTTTTGTTTTGTTGTATTTTCTCGTGTTTATATTTTTCCATTTTGACTTTCTTCAATAGTAAGAGCTCTATATTTGATACGGTTTTTCTGCCCCTTTTTTCTTTCCTTTCCATTTCACTCCCTTTCTCTCAATTTTTGTAGAGATTTTTCTATTTCTCTTATCTTTCTCACATAAATTTTTCAGACAGCAACTAAGATATCCTTTTTTTACGTTATATAATTTTATTTTCAATTTTCTTTATATACTTTTATTATTATTATTTTCTTTTTCTCTGATCTGTTTTATTCTGCATTTCATGTATGGGACATAGCCTTACTCTGAGGCATGGGCTGGGGTGCCACAGCACTGGCCTGCCTAAAGGAAACCTTGAGCCCCTGGTCTGGGGCTGGACCTTAATTGGTTCTAAAAATTATGATATCCTACAACACCATAATAGCTAAGGACATTAACCCTTCTCTGATAGTACTAGACAGAGCCTCTAAACAGAAACTAAACAAAGAAACAAGGGACTTAAATGTGACCCCCCCTCCAGAACAATTGGGTTTAATAGACATATATAGAACACAATATCCCAAAACTAAGGAATATATGTTCTTCTCATCAGCCCATGCATGGAACACACTCCAAAAATAGATTATATCCTAGAACACAAATCAAACCTCAAAGAAATTAAAATAATTAAAATTATACCTTGTATCTTTTCAGACTATGAGGCAATAAAGGTGGAACTCAACTCCAACAAAAATTTTCATCCCCACACTAAGGCATGGAAACTAAACAACATTATACTGCACGACAGTTGGGTTAAGGAGGAGATAAAGGAAGAAATTATTAAATTATTCAAACATAACAATTATGAAGCCACAAGATGCCAAAACTTGTGGGATACTGCAAAAGCAGACATCAGGGGGATATTTATTGTATTAAATGCCTATATCTGAGAAACAGAAAGAGAGCTAATGAAGCATCTCAAGGAAATAGAAAAGGAAGAGCAATCTAATCCAAAATCTAGAAGAAGAAAAGAAATAAGCATTCAGAAATAAATGAAATTAAAAACAAAAGACTCATTCAGAAAAAATCAATGAAACAATTTTTTCTTTTTTGCAGTTTTTGGCGAGGGCTGGGTTTGAACCGGCCACCTCTGGCATATGGGGCCGGTGCCCTACTTCTTTGAGCCACAGGTACCACCTCAATGAAACAATTTTCTTCTTGGAAAAGATAAACAAAATCAATAAACCTTTGGCCAGATTAACTAGAAATAGAAAACTAAGATCTATAATAACCTCAATGAGAAATGAAAAAGGGAAATAATAACAGATACAACAGTGAGATTATCTCTATATACTAAAAAAAAACACTATGCCCAGAAATTTGACAATGTGGAATAAACAGATCAATACCTGGAATCACACCATTTCCCTAAACATAACTAGGAAGAAATAGATCTCTTGACCAGATCAATATCAAGCCCTGATATTGAAGAAACAATAAAAAGTTTCTAACAGGAACAACAAAAAATCCCTGGACCAGATGGCTTCACACCAGAATTCTATCAAACCTTCAAAGAACAGCTTGTACCTATACTGAAGAACCTATTCCAAAACATTAAGAAGGAAGGAACTTTCCTCAACATGTTTTATGAAGCAAATATCACCCTGATATCAATCCAGAAAAGGACTCAACTAAAAACGAGAACTACAGACCAATTTAACTAATGAATATCAATGCAAAAATATTCAATAAAATCTTAGCAAGTAGATTATACCTACACATTAAAAAATGATACATCACAATCAAGTAGGCTTTATCCTAGGGATGCAAGGCTGGTTTAACATATGCAACTCCATAAATGTAATTCACCATATTAATAGAAGCAAAACCAAAGATCATATGATCCTCTCAATGGATACAGAAATAGCATTTGACAAAATACAGCATCTTTTCTAATAGGAACACTTAGAAAATAAGCATAGATGGCACATTTCATTAACTTATTAAAGCCATCTATGACAAAATGATAGCCAGAATAATACTGAATGAAGTACAACAGAAAGCTTTTCCACTTAGAACTGGAACAAGACAAGGATGTCCATTATTGCCACAACTATTCAACATAGTTCTGGAAGTTCTATCCAATGCAATCAGGCAAGAAAAGGCTATAACGGGCATCCAAATGGGGACAGAGGTGGTCAAACTCTCATTCTTTGCTGATGATAGGATCTCACAAAACCCCTGAGACTCAACCACAAAACTTCAGGAAGTGATCACGAAATTCAGTAATGTCTTAAGGTATAACATCAATGTCCACAAAGCAGCAGCCTTTGTATATGCCAATAACAGACAAGTTCAGAAGCAAATCAAGAATACAATTCCCCTGATTGTAGTAGCTTCAAAGAAAATGAAATACCTAGGAATAGCCCTAACAAAGGATCTCTACAAAGAGAATTATGAAATCCTAAGAAAAAAAATAGCAGAACACATTAATAAATGAAAAACCTACCATGCTCTTGGCTGGGAAGAATCAACGTTATTAAAATGTCTATACTGGCTCAATGCCTGTAGCTCAGCAGCTAGGCCAGCAGCCACATACAAGGGAGCTAGCAGGTTCAAACCCATCCTGGGCCTGCTAAACAACAATGACAATTACAAAAAAAATAGCTGGGCATTGTGGCGAGTGCCTATAGTCCAACCTACTTGGGAGGCTGAGGCAAGAGAATCACTTAAGCCCAAGAGTTTGAGGTTGCTGTGAGCTGTGATGCCACAGCACTCTACTGAGGAAGATATAGTGAGACTCTGTCTCTGAAATGAAATGAAATGAAATATCTATACTGCCAAAAGCAATCTACAGATTTAATGCAATCTCCATTAAATTACGAACAGCAATTCTTCTTAGCAAAGTATCTCATGAATGGAAGAAAAAATATCCAATGTACTCAGCCCTACTATGAAGCTAATTTATAGCTTTCATATGAAGGCTAAAACCCAATTGTAGCACAGGAATATGGGGAAAGGGGCAAGGGAGGGGAGGGGAGGGGGGAGGATGGGTGGAGGGAGAGCGATTGGTGGGATGGGTGGAGGGAGAGCAATTGGTGGGATCACACCTACGGTGCATCTTAGAAGAGTACAAGTGAAACTTACTAAATGCAGAATATAAATGTCTTCATATAGTGATTAAAAGGCCATGAAGGCTATGTTAAACAGTTTGATGAAAATATTCCAGATTGTATATAAAGTCAGCACACTGTGCCCCATGATTGCACTAATGTACACAATTATGATTTAATTTTAAAAAAAAGAAAAAAAATTTAAGTTGAATTGACCTGAATGAACAACAACAAAAAAATTACGAACAGCATGCTTTGAAGAACTGAAAAATATAGTTCTTTGTTTTATTTGGAACCAGAAAAAAACTATGCAACCAACGCAATTCTTAGTAATAAAAACAAAGCCAGAGGTATCTCTCTACCAGACTTCAGATTATAGTATTACAAGTCCACAGTGATCAAAATACCATGGTATTGGCATAAAAATAGGCACAGACATATGGAACAGAACAGAAACCAAGAGATGAAACCAGTCTCTTATCACCATCTGATCTTTGATAAATCAAACAAAAGCATACACTGGGGAAAAGAATCCCTATTCAATAAATGGTGTTAGGAGAACCGGATAACCACATGTAAATGACTGAAACTGAACTCGCACCATTCACTACTTACAAAAATTCACTCAAGATGGATAAAAGACTTAAACCCTAGACATGAAATGACAAAACTCCTAGAAAATGTGGGGAAAACTCTAACATTTGGCAGCCTGGGGAAAGATATTATGAAGAAGACTTCATATAATGGCAATGGCAAGAACAACAGAGCTAAACAAATGAGACTGAATTAAGCTGAAAAGTTTCTGCACAGCTAAGGATACAACAATTAAAGCAAATAGACAACATTAAGAATGGGAAATGATAATTGCATGTTATGAATCTAAAAAGAGCTGATTACTAGAATCTACAGAGAACTCAAATTAAGTAACAAAAAAGACCAAACAATCCCATCTACCAATGGGCAAGGGACATGAATAGAATCTTCTCTGAAGAAGACAGACAAATGCCTAACGAACATATAAAAAGTTCCTAATCATCAAAGATATGCAATCCAAACCACGCTGAGATATCACCTAACCCCAGTGAGAACAGCCCACATTATAAAGTCTCAAAGCTGCAAATGTTGGTATGGAGAGAAGGGAATACTTTTACACTGCTGGTGGGACTGCAAACTAAGGAGCCTCTTTGGAAAGAAGTATAGATTCCTCAAATAACTCAAAATAGATCTTCCATTTGATCCCACAATCCCATTACTAGGCATCTACACTGAAGAAAATAATCATTTTATCATAAGGACATTTGCACAACATGTGGAAACAACTTAAATGCCCATCAACCCAGGAACGAATTAATGAACTGTGGTATATGTATAGCATTAAATACTATCAGACATAATAGAAGATGGAGACCTTACATCTTTTGTATCAACCAGGATGGAGTTGAAATACATTCTTCTTAGTAAATTAACACAAGAATGACAAAGGAAGTATCCAATATACTCAACACTAATATGAAGCCAGTAGACAATCTAATACATGCCCACACAAGAGAAAAACTTAACTGAATTCAAGATGGGGGAGGGGGAAGGAGGGACAGGAAAGAGAGAAGGAGGGAGGGGAGTGGTTGTGTACCCACTTAATGGACACAATGTGGGGATAAATGGCACACCTCCTGGGGCGGGACACAACTACAACAGGGACTATACCTAACAAATGCAAACATTGTAACCTTATTCTTTTGCACCATTAAATTAATCTGAAATTTTAAAAAATTCCAGTGTCATTCTTCATTGGAATAAAAAACAATCTTCAACTTACATGGAGTCATAAAAGATCCTGAATGGCCAAAGAAGTCTTGAGCAAAGAAAACAAAGCTGGGCATCATACTATCTGATTTTTAAAAACTACAAAGCTATAGTAACCAGAATCATCATGATAGTGGCAGAAAAACAAGACACATAGGACAAAGGAACAAAACAAAGACCCCCAAAATAAATCCACCTATTTATAATAAATTGTTTTTTGACAAAGGTGCCAGTAACACATAATGAGGAAAAGATAATCTCTTCAAAAATTGGTGGTGGGGAAACTGGATATCCACATGCAAGAGAATAAGACTTGAACCCTATCTCCCACCATATGCAAAAATGTACTCAAAATGAACTAAAGACTTAAATATAAGACCTGAAACAATGAAACTTCTAGAAGAAACATTGGGGAAATGGTAGATGACATCAGTCTGGGAAAGGATTTTTCAGAAAAAACTTCAAAACATAAGCAATGAATGCAAAAATAAATGAGATTATGTCAAACTAAAAAGCTTCTGTACAGCAAAGGAAACAATCCAGAGTGAAGATGCAACCTACAGAAAGGAAGAAAATATTTGCAAATTACACATTTGAAAGAATTTATAAAGAATTTAAACAATGCAGCAATAGCTAGAGGTGTGACAATGGGCACAATGTTACAGTTCGATAGCAAGAATAAGTTCTGATACTCTGTTGTACAGTAGGTTGGCAATAGTTAATTATAATACACTATATATTTCAAACATCTCAAGAGAATTTTGAATCTTCTCACACCAAAGAAATGACAAATGTTTAAAGTGACAGGTATGCTAATTACCATAATTTGACATTACTATAAGAATAGATATATCAAAGCACTGCATTGTACCCCATAAATAGGTTTAACTGCTATATGTCAATAAGAAGCAATTTTTTAAAAAGATAATCTCAGGAGTAGAGAGTAGAATAGTGGTTACAAGAGCTTAAAAGGGTAGGAGGAAAGGAAATAAGGAGAAGGAAGTAATGAGTAAAAATTTGAAGTTAGGAGGAATAAGTCCTAGTATTCTATAGCACAGTGGGTGACTATGGTTAGTAATAATTTAGCGTATACTTCAAAATAGCTAAAAGAGAGGATTTTGAATGTTTCCAACACAAAGAAATGATGAATGTTTGAGGTAATGATAAATTGCTGAGGTGATGAATAAGTCAATTACACTCATTTGATCATTACATATATCAAAATATTACAAGCACCCCATAAATAAGTACAATTATTTATCAATTAAATAACTGATAATTTTTAAAAATTCAGTGTTCCAATTAGAAAAATAATAATCTGATCAATGTAAAAAGAGGAAACAAAATTTATTCCAGCCACACCTTGCGATCACTCAAAATCAAATGTATCCCTTGTCTATTTCTCCTTGCAATTAAAAAAATCAAGTGTATCCAAAAACATTTATCAAAAGATTCAGGATATTACTGACAAATATTATGCTATTTTGCAACTATGAGAGATTTCTGAAGTGATGAAAATAAGCATATCTATCCGCCATGATTAGGAACTTAAGAAATTACCAATGTTCCATGAGTTCACAAGAGAACTTTGCTTCAGAGTGAAATTAAGAGACAGTTGTGACTCCAATCTGTCAACTCACATCTCACAGGAGGGAACTGTGTGTCTTCACGGTCTATCTTATACACCAAGTGTTCAAATGTGGCAGAAACCCTAATTGGTTCAACTTCATAAGCAAGGTCATTTATCTGCAGCATTCCTCGAAAGCCCCCAAAACAGGTACTGAGGGCTACCAGGGACGCGGGGAACCCTCCACATAACCATCAAATAGCAGTCATCAGGCATGAAGGGCTGATCCTGGAGGAAGGCACGCTGCTCCATGTGGGTAACAGAGGGAGGTGTGTGGAAACCAACAGCTTCTTGATCCTCATATGGACAATGTGAGCCCCAAACCGCAGGCTGTAGGACAGCCATCCCGGAGCCTTTGTACCTCTGTCCTTGCTCATCACCTTCAAGGGGACCACCACTTCTGGGGAGGTGAAATGCTGGGAGGGCCTGGCCTGAGAGTGGCCAGAGAGGGACAAGGACACCTCCAGCCAGAACAGAAACAGAACGACCCTGAGGTGCAGCAGGGTCTCACCCACTGCCATTATGGAGCTGTCACCAAGGAGCCATCTGTCCAGAGCACAGAGGACAAGGTGTGGTGAGGAATGGCTAGGCTGTCTCCTCCTTCTGAGCTGCTCAGGGTGCAGGGCTGACCTTTAC
>CAUYRH010105922.1:0-23374 GCA_963574655.1 Perodicticus potto | reverse complement strand
TCTGTTTTTTGAAATTATCTTTTACTTTTATTTATAATATTAGTTGTCTATTTTTTGAGACTTTGAAAAAAAATAAGAAGTTAACTGATGACTCCATACTGAGCCTCAGAGTCAAAGCATTCTATAATAGACATACTCTTTTTTAAAAAAATACATGTATTTTATTATTCTTCATTACATTATTTTCTCCCCCACCTCCCAGTGGTAAGACAGAATTTATTTACAGAAAAGAATACAGAAAACACTAAAGCTCCTGGTAGAGGGAGAATATAAACATACTCGTATTTGACAATGTGAATGTTACTTTCTTTGCATTATTATTATTAATATTGCTTAATATTTCAATGCAGTAATCATCTGATTTCTTTTCTGAATGTATTTATCTTCATTCATTTTTTACGAGGTCTTTGTTTCTAGACCTTATCTTAAACATTGTTATTGTTATTAAATTTTAAGCCTTTTTAATTCTGTGAAGGCAAAAAGTGGAAACCTAATAAACATATATATATGTAAAAATAAAAAAAATTAAAAAAATAATGATTCCCATAGTAATCACAGGAACAAAAAAATAAATAAATGGTACTTGATTAAATTAAAAAGCTTCTGCACAGCTAAGAAAATAGTCAACAGATAAAATAGACAAACTACATAATGGGAGAAAATATTTGCAATCTATACATCTGACAAGGGACTAATAACCAGAATCTATAAAGAATTCAAGCAAATCAGCAAGGAAAAAACAAAGAACCCCATTAAAAGCTGGGTAAAAGACATGAATAGTAGTTTTTCAAAAGAAGATAGAAAAAGACCAATAAACATATGAAAAAATGCTCAAAATCATTAATTATCAGGGAAATGTAAATTAAAACCACAATGAGATATCACCTTATCTCTGTTAGAATGGCTTTTATTAAAATGTCCATAAACAATAGATATTGATATGGATGCAGAGAGAAAGGAAAGCCTATACATTCTTGGTGGGACTTCAAATTATTAATAATAGAAGAATTAGAACTTCTATGGAGATTCCTTAAAGGACTAAAGTAGATCTACCGTTCATTCCAGCAATCCCACTACTAGGTTCCTACTCAAAGGAAAAGGAGTCATTTTATCAAAAGACACCTACACTCAAAAGTTTATTGCAGTACAATTTACAATTGCAAAGATGTGGGATTAATGCAAGTGCCATCAATTTATGAATGGACAAACAAAATGTGGTGTATGTATACTATGGAATACATCTCAGCCATGAAGAAGGGTGAACTAAGGCCTTTTGCAACAATTTGGATTGGAACTAGAGAATATTCTTCTAAATGAAGTATCTAAATTCTAAAGAATGAAAAAACAAACACCACGTGCATTCATTATTAAATTGGAATTAACCAATGAGCACACAGTTGCACAAAGAGAAGTAAAACTCAGTGGAAATAAAGCAGGGGGAGGAGGAGATGGGAGAAAACCTACCTATTGGGTATAATGAACATTATCTGGGTAATGGACATACTTACAGCCATGACTCAAACATCACAAAATTGATACATACAACCAAAAACATTTGTGCTCCTGTCATATTTGATATAAAACAATAAAAAATAAGTTAATACTTTTGGGGTTGTTGGGAGAGAATAAGTTTCATATGGGAGAAGGACATGAATTCTGGAGGGATAGCATGGAATTTTGTGAACCAAATGTTTGTGTCCCCCCAATTTATGTATTAAAGCTCTAACCCTCCATGTGATGGTACCTGAAAATGAGGCCTTGTACAGGTAATTAGGTTTAGACTCCAATGTAAGGGTTGGGCCCCCATGATGGTATTAGTGTCCTTTTAAGAAGAGAAAGAGAGACTACAGTGGGCCTATTCTTCCTTTCACTCTCTTGCTCTTTCCCACTTTCTTCTCTCTCTCTTATTGAGGACACAGCAAGAAAGTGATTGTGCAAGCCAAGAAGAGAGCCCTCACCAGAACCCGATTATACTAGCACCCTGATTATGCTTCAGTCCCAGCTGTTGGTGAGGCTAACGTAGGGGGACTGATTGAGCCCAGGAGTTCAAGGCCAGCCTGACCCACATACCAAGATATCATCTCTAAAGATAAAATTAAATTAAATTGAAGAAAGAAAATAAGATCTTAAGGGAACAAGATTCAGAGTAGCTAATGCTGTAGATCAAAAATATGGAATTCTATCCACCATCTCCTTTTACTTTTCTGGTCACTACCATATATCAAAAGAAATCTCTTCTTAGCCACAGTGTTCCTTCCGTAAGGCATCTTCCACCATGACTTTCTCTTCAGTAAAATGTTCTTCACACTCTTTCTCTTCCCAACTAAATCTCAGATTCCTCTCATAAACTTTTGTCCAAGAAATTTTGATCAGTCTCAACCTCCTTATCAAGCTTCAAAGTGGCAGTCTCTCCCTAGTTTGGGGTAAGATGACTTTGAGGGGTCATCTTTAAGAACTTAATGATTCTCCCATAGAATTATTATGCTTATGTTTCTCCAAGGTCTCTCTGACATCTTCAGGGAATATTTCATATTAATTTAATAATGATCCATCATTTGGGGAAGAAATGGCAGGCTTCCTCTTTTGTGCTACTCCTAGATCTTGTAAGACAAGCAGCTTTATTTTATGAGAATATCAATAAAATCAGACCTCTTTTTATAATAAATCATGACAATCATATAAAAATGCCATTGATATGTGTGTTTATTTGCATATGTATTTCCAGGAAAAAAAGATCTTAAAAGACAAATATGAAAAGTAAAACAAAATTAATTAGTTGGTTCTTCCTGACCTAAACGTGTACAGCATAAGGTAGATATTTAGGGTGCGACACATCTCACATGACAGTCATTGCCTGACTGAGGAACCATTCAAAGGGGTCCCTCGCACTGTCCCCTGAGGAAGGAAGCAGCCTCTAGAGCTGCTGATTCACGTATGTCTATTCTTGTACTAATCTCTTCACCTGACCACAACTGACTGGGCCCCTCCTAAAGACTAGCCAGTGTCTAAAATGTGAGCTGCAGACAGAAATGGGCAACCAGCAGGAAAAAACAGAAGGCTGACTCATATTGGGGATGAGCCCTACGATAATCATTTATGAACCACTGCTGCTGAGGGCCACAGACAGCCGTCCTTTGAGCTTCACGGTCACCATAAGACTTGATTATCCCATCGTTCTTGCTCTACCCACAAAGCCTACTTGTTCCATTTCTCCTGTGCACAAGAGGCCTCTCTGCATGGCTAAGATTTCTTATTTCCAACTGTATCCTCTAATGGAGGCCCCTTCCTGACAAAGAGAACACAGTTAGCACACAGACCTTCTCTAACAGTTTATCTTTATAGGACTTTTTCATCAGAAAAGATTCTTTGACCATTTCAACACTCAAGTAACCCTCAAACAGTATCTCTGCCACTCCCATAACTGTTTACCGTGGATGGCCCTGTGTTGACAGTCAGCTGTTTCATCTCTCTGTGGCTTGTTTCCCAAATCAATGATGAGTTTTTGGAGGAGAATGAACTCTGTGTCTAATATAAAAGTGATCAGCCATCTGCAAAAGGGTTTGAGCTGAATTGCAGCTCATTTGTTCTTTCTCCAGTGGGCAAACAGCCTCTTCCTTCAGAGATGAAATGACTCAAGTTTGCTACAATTTCTTCTAATGCACTTAATCCCTCTTTTAAAAAGCTGACATTTGCAAACCATTTGTATATGTGTACTATGTTTTGCAGCGGTTCTCAACCTGTGGGTCACGACCCCTTTTTAACAGTGAAAATACATTGCGACATTAGGAAGGTTGAGAACCACTGTGTTAGGTCTACCTGGGGTTATATCAAACAGGTATGTTACTCTGTGCATCTCACCTTATTTATCTTCTTATTAATAAATCTCTCTGCCCACCTTCATTACCATGTAGGTCTTAAATCTTAAAGAATCGTCGGAGTTACTATATTTGAGAATCTTGATCCAAACCTAGTTTTACACCCCATGCATTGCATACCCCCAAGGGCTCTGTGAACATTTCATAGTTTCTCAGGAAAGCAAAAAAAATAAAAGGACCAGAGTAGGTGAGACTCTAAACCACATCCCTGTCCGTTAGCACTTTGATCTGTTTTCCATCCTGGGCTTGGTAAAATTTATTCTACAACCCTAAGTGAAAATGTAAACTTCCTGGTAGAGTGAAATTTGAGGAATTTGATGTAGACTCCTGACCAGAAAGAGTCTTTCCACCTTTAGGTATTTCCCCTCTTGGACTGGGGTTTTTGTGTCTAGGATTTAAAAAGACCAGTACACTGGCATCAATCTTGAAGGCTTCATTGTACAGCATCTTCTATACAAATATAGAACTTGTCTGTCACACTCTGGCAGACCCGCTGCACAAATGGGCATATCCAAAAGGAAAGTTTTAAAGTCAGAAAAGAGAGAGGTAAAGACCCTGGAACTTCTATCCTGAGAAACTCTGAGCAACATTCCCCAGTAGGGCAGGCAGGAAACAGCCTAAGGATTAAGACAATGTGGGGGTGGAAGTGGGTGCAGGGAGATGGGTTTATACAGTTGTCCCTTGCAGTAGAGGCAAATTTCACAGTGACTCTGCAGGAATCCAGGGGATTCCCAGCCTTTAGTATCCACAAACTGGCTGAGCATATCTTATCTTGACTTTTACAGGGAACATAGTTAACCATAACACTCACCCACAACCACTATGTGCAAGTTCTCCCCAGTAGCAATAGTCCTCCATGGGGCATCTTTTGTACAAATAGAACATTCAAAACAGATAAGAGTAGGTTTATAAAATAAATTGCAGAAAAATACAGACCAGACATAGGATGGTATCTACTTTTTTTCTTAGTTACCACTCTGGCCATTTAGCAAAATGTCTTGTATATAGTCAATATTGAAAATTGATTGAGGATTGAGAAAAACTAAATCTTCATTAAAGGAAATGCAAACATATGTAGCTAGATACTTTGTTAGGTTGTTTGGGGTAAGATTGTATATCGGCTATGAACTAGATTAAGGTGAGACAATTTGTCATCCGCCATGAAATAGTATTCTGCCTAATATCACCCAATTCTGGTAAGCAGGTATTTGATAACAGGCTTCACTGAACTTGGAGAAGTGCTGCATAAAGCGCACGAGCCCTCTAATCCTTCTTACCTCCTGCTGTAGCCACTAGCATCATCCAAGAACACACTGACCTTTTAAGGAGCTAAATTCCTTGGCAACCATCAGCATTCTTCTCTTTAATCTTTTAACTTTCTTTCCTATTCCCATACCCCCACCTCCACCTCCATTTTCCCACTCAGTAAGAATAATTCTACTTGCATCTTTTTTTTTTCTTAAAGATCTGCTTTTCACTTATACTTTTATTCCCCTAATATTTAGCAGGTCAAGTACAGCTGGTCTCATCAAAATGGTTTAACACTTTGTCAAACCTGATTCAGAGTTTAGCTTGGGCTGTAAACTTACCCTCAATGCCAAATGTCACATTTGATATAGAAGCAATTGCTATGCTGTTTAGATGTTCCTGACATGATCTAAATACATGACTTCATTGAGATATTTTGCTTAATTTCTTCTTCCTTTTAGAGAAGCATTAAATGTACCCAATACTGACCATCCTCTCTCCAGAGCCCAGGCCAGCTATTACAACTCAGTCAACAACTCCAAGGCTGGGTGCTCCCTCCTGATTTATAGTTGGAGGTTCAGGCAATCTGTACCAGCAAAATAATAATGGTGTATTTAAAGGAAAGAAGCTGGGGCCAAGAGTTTGAGACCAATCTAGGCAGTCTATCGAGACTCCATTTCTACAAAAAATTTTTTAAAAAATGATTATCTAGTGTGGTAGCAAGCACTGTAGTCCTAGCTACTCAGGAGGCTGAGGTAGGAGGATCACTTAAGGCTAGAAGGTCAAAGCTGCCGGTAACTATGATCAGTGCACTTCAGGTTGGGCAACAGAGTAAGACAAGAAAGAAAGGAAGAAAATGAAGGAAAGGATGAAAGAAGGGAAGGAAGGCAGGGAGGGAGGGAGGAAGGAAGAAAATTAAATGGGAAGATGGGGAAGGTGTTGCTCTTCACTTATCCTAGGTTGAACCATATGAAATTGCTATTTTTGTAAGTCTAAAGTGGTCAAACATCAGCAGTTTCGTATGGTTCGGCCCAACACATGTTAAACTTATTCAGTTCAGTAAGTTAGTTCCAAACTCCATCATGTACAATGATTATGAAAATGACAGGTGCCTTGAAAAATTGGTGCACTGCGAACTATACATTAAACATAAGGATGGCAATGCTTTTTAAGGGTTTATATGCTGGAGGGCTTGTCCCCTCAAGGGCCTCTATTTTTAAATACTGGACAAGAACTATAGATTCATTGCTCCTCTTCTGAGGAAATGAAAGCACCACACCCAGGCAAGCAAAAACTGATGGAAAAACATATGAATGAAGGACACTTTTCTTATTTTGCCCCACGAGCCAGAGGGCTGATTCAAGAGGGTGCTTCATTGCGGTTGGTAACTTATCCAAACATGAACCTCAGAGAGGGCACCACCCTCCTGTGGGGCATGAGACAATGTGCTGGCCCAGGGAGACATGACTAATGCAAGGTCATCCCAGGGTCCACAGGCTGACAAGTCATGAACTTCAACCCTGCCAATGTTGGGCCTTTGGTTCACAAGAGGTGCATTTTTAAAAGGAAAGACCAAGGAATACAAACCCAAGAACCTCTATTGCCCCAGCCAACCCATCTTAAGAACACAGAGGCTCCTTTCAACCTATCCAACTTCCTTTAGAACTTCTGGCATGTGGTAGGTTATGTCTCCCAGGTTTTTTTTTTTTTTCTTTCAAAGATTATCTTCTCTTTATCTCCTCAGAGTTTTAAGTGAAAGAATCTTCCTCAGAAAATAACATATACACACAAGTCTATACATATGGCATTTGGGCTCTATCTCAAGTGTAAGAATTAAGCAAAACTTAAGGCCCAAAGGTGCAATGAATTGAGAGTATGGTTAAATGTCATTCCAATAAATTGAATTTATATTTAGCACACACAGAGAAAACACCACACACTGTAAGGTTGTAACTTCATAGCATTATATCATTTTTGTCTTATTATATCTAGATTTTTTCCCCCAAAGTCTGATCTTTAACTCAAAATATTTAAGTTCCCTTTGAAAGAAATGCAACTTAAAACACGTGAGTAGACATAAAA
This sequence comes from Perodicticus potto, assembly GCA_963574655.1. NCBI lineage: Eukaryota > Metazoa > Chordata > Mammalia > Primates > Lorisidae > Perodicticus > Perodicticus potto. Next base: position 16,169 of record CAUYRH010105922.1, on the reverse strand, counting down.
ATAGACACTCCGTGTGCCCTATCTAAAAGGCATACAGCAGGGGGTGCCTGTGGCTCAAAGGAGTAGGACGCTGGCCCCATATGCCAGAGGTGGCAGGTTCAAACCCAGCCCCAACCAAATAAATAAATAAATAAATAAAAATTAAAAAAATTAAAAGGCATATACCTGAGCTTATTTCTAGGGCTGTGCTTCCATCTTTGTAAACTTTGGAAACCACTTAAAAAGCTTATTCCAAGCCCATTGAAAAAGGAAAACAAGTGGGAATATATAGGCTCAATTTAACAAAAAATCTCTCACCTTTAAGCAAACGGGACAAAATGATGGCATACTTAACTGAAACCCACAGGCTCCCAAACCTTATCCTAGACATCGATTTAGGTAACCATTGTTACCTAACTTTGACTGGAGTCCCTAGGAACGAACATCTTTCCCTCTCCACAATCCAAATTTTATTTCTCTTAACAAATATGTGTTGAGTTCCTAGAAGATGCATATCAAAAAGCTAAATGCTGACAGAAACATAAAAATATAAGAGAGAGATGTCAACTTCCAGGAAACATCCCATAGGAAGAAAAATCACAAAACTGTAAGTGAATTTTCCACAATGTGCTCTTGGGAACATGTGCTCCTTGATTCAATACTTTTGGTTTAAAAAAAAAAATCCACTGCTAAATAGAGTTGAGAACTACAAGGTTGAACAAAGTTAACTCACTTATTTTCTCTTTTGTAAACTCTCTTAGAACATTGACTGGGTTGATGTGAATTGGACGCTTATGAGACATAAATGCCTGTGACACGTGACCCTGAGCCTGTTTTGATGGGCATCACATCCCACCAACCACACTTGAAGAAACATTGGGTTAAGTGATCAATAGCTTATTGAGAGAAGTTTAGAGGACAGAGACAGGGTGGAATGTTCAAAAAGAATTTGTAATTGAATTTAAACTGAATTCTGGGCTGGACCTTCAGGTAAGAATTTTAAAAAAAAATAGATTTCTTATAAGAGAAGACATGAATGCTTCAAAATTTAGAGTCAAAATAGAACTCAGTGAAAAGGAACAGTGTTAGTAGAGGGAAGGGTCCATTTTGGGAGAAGAGTGGCAGCAGTAAATTACAAATCCTGAAAGTCCTGCATTAAATATTCTCTCTAATTCTTACAACAACTCTGAAAGATAGGCATTGCTGTGCTCACCTTACCCATAAGGAAACTGAGATGTGCAGAGATTAAGAAACTTACCCCAAATCTCATAACCAGTAAATAGCTACACTGGGATGTGAATCTAAGTTTATCCAATTACAAAAAATTAGGGACTTTTTCCAATAGCCCATGCTATTCACATCAAGGGTTTTCTCACAGGATCCAGTGAAAATAAGTGTTCATATAAATACAAATGCACATCATATAAGACTAAAGAGTGGGAATCGATGAGTAGCACTTTAAAAGCTAATATGAGTTTGGGGTTTTGGTTTGTTTTTTTCTTTTTCTTTCTTATATGTTACAGACAATAAAGGACTTTGAGTACTAGAGAGTTCCCAGGAGGAGACTGACATGAAACTGATGCTTTAGGAAGATAAATTCAGCAATGGTGCTCAGGACAAATTAAAGGAGGAAGGAAACAGAATCTGAGATGCCATCAGAGGTTGTTTCAGTAATTCCAACATGAAGAGATGACAGCAGGGAGGGGACACCAAGCAGCCCGTGGCTAAGAATGAAGTCTAGCCTCATTCAAAGGGAGAATCAGCTGATTGAAGGTACGTGTGAAAGGAGGGTGAGAAAGTGCTTCTTCTCTCCTTTCTTGCCTGTCGTCACTTCCAAGTGAAGGTGCAAGTAAAGAACTATTGCAATGGTCACTGAACAGAGCAGGAAAGAGCCAGCTGAGCCTGGCCTGTGACAGGGTTCCATCATGCACAGGGGGACTGAGTCACGACTAAAGCTCCTCATAAACTGGGACATATATGTGTTTCCTCAAGCAGCGGCTGGTACAGACCACAACTGCTTCAGAAGTCAACACCGTGTCTTTCGTGCTAAAGAGGGGTCTCAGACATGGCTGAGAACTTGTATGTAGGTCAAAACGACAGCATCTAAGGTTGAAGTTCTACTAAGCTGAATAACCTTGAGCACGTCCTTTCAGTTTTAAGCTCCAATTTCTCTTCTTCAGAATGGAAAAGATGACGTAAGAAGTTCATCTGAGGCAGTAAATTCTACAATTCTCATAATCAGCACCAAATGACAGACCTTTGGCTACAGTAAATGTCTTTGGAATAAGCTGTTTTCTGGCCCAGCCCACCTCCCTTTGCTCACGGAGCAGAATTATGCATATGTGAAAACTACTGCAGTCCTCAGGCACAAATCCAATCTTTAGTGCAGTTTCCAGGCCTCCAAGCCAGGTCTCGACAGGCAGGCCACATGGAGTGACTGGTGACAATTAGATGGTGACCAGCTACATTTTCTTCTAACACAAAGGGAGCTTTGCAAAGTACTCCAGACATTGACTAGATGAAACAAGCTTTGCAGAGAAGTCATAGCCAGTTGTGTTCATATGGATGTGTGAATGAATTGAGATTCAGTGTGTAGTGAACTCTGCAATCTCAACTGTGCCTCCATCCCTTTTGTTTATTAATAGAAATCGGTCCAGGAATAGGTAATATGCACCACAGGGATTAAGTTTCCCTCAGAGTGGTCAAACAAGCATTGAAAAACTCAAGTCAAGTCTCTCTAATTTGCTTTGTTGACTTTGCCCTTTTCCACCCTGTAGGACTCACAAAACCATGCTTTTTGGTTGTCTACAGACAGAACTCTTTGGGATCCCCAACATGGAGTTAATTTCTGTATCCGAATTCTGCCAGTGTTTTCAGCCTTCCTTACCAATTTACACTCTCAAAGACCCCTCAAATAAAAGGGAAAAATGTTTGTGATCAAGAAAGTTACAGAATGACTCTAGAAGGCAGAGACCTGGACTGGGAGTCACAGGATGTGCATGGGGTGAGCCTGCCGGTTGGACATGTCGCTCCTGTTTCCTCACATGAGCCCAGCAAGGTGCTGCTTTCTGTCAACTGCATGAGCCGCCCCCCGGAGTCTGCTCAGACGGAAACCAGACAGTACGCAGGCCATGGCCATTGTTCCCTGGAAATAAGAAGGGGACTCTGGCCAGGTGGGGGTCGGAAAGGAGGAAAAAGAGCCACTAGACTCTGAAACAGAGAATACAACCAGGCTCATCTGTCAAAATGGAAATTCATCACGGGCAATACAGGATTCATCACCACCAGGAGAAGACCTTCACTTTTTTGTCTTTTTTAGAGTGGGATAAGAATAGGGCAGGGAGGATCCCCAGGAAGATTGGTTTCACCCAGAAACAGATTAAGACAGGGATGTGAATTCAAGTCCTTAAGTAAAAGGAAATCCCAGGAAGTACTAGGAGGGAAACAGGAAAGTGAGCAATGGGAGAGGCCAGCTCAGGAAACACAACAAATCCCGGGGTACGGAGGCTGGGGGAGCACAGGGGCAGGCTCTCTGCAGGCTCTCTGGGTGCACCTAGGATGCAGGGTGGATCCCAGCTTAGAATCTCAGCATCGTCCCCCTGACAGGTGAGGAAATGGGGCATTTAGCCTCCAACTTGCTCCATCACTGACGATGGCTGTTGCAGATGCGCTGACTCCCTGGCAGTCCCCACCTGGCCACCTGCAGGCCAAGAGAAAGCCAGCAAGTGGGGATCCCAGTGCTCGCAGTTGGACTCCACCATTCTCACTTGCACTGAGACAGTGAGTGCCAAGGAGATATGAGTAGGCTCCAGCAAATTCGCTAAAGTCTGCCGGAGAAGCTGTGGGCATAATTAAAAACCAATGGTAATGAGAGTTTTGTAATTCCTCCAAATATCATCCAGCTATAGTTGATAAGGTCTAATGAAGTGGCAGCCTTTTTAAAACCTGATGGTTGGGGACAGGGCTCAAACCAGCTTTGACTATGTGTGATTATCCATCCCCCGCCCCCGCCGCCACCACACCTGGGTCACTGATCGCTTGGTTCCAGGCTTGCCTGCCTGCTACTTCTGCTACACGCATACACCTGCCAAGCTAATCTTGTGGGCATTACATTAATAAAGGTTAATGCTCAACTAAATGCAAAACAGTCATTGAACTTTTATAGGTCTCTATATAAAAATCAGAATCCTTCATCATACCCCACATCCCAGTTTTGAGGGAATGAACTGTGGTCACAATATGAACAATCTGCAGAATATGCGGTTAAGTTGAGGGGGGGGAAACGATACAGACCAGTGAGTCGTGTCTACTGCTTCCTTGTATGTAAAATGAAGGGGACTTGAGATTAAGAGATGGAAGGACAAACAGACAAATAGGCAGGTAGAGAGACAGGAATGTGGGAAAACATACAGATACAGATGCCCAGACATAACACCTCCCAGAGGAGACACTAGACACAATCTGCCTTTTGAAAAGGAAAATGGAAAATTAAGGTGGGAGAGCTTTCACCATTTACTATTCTGTGATTTTTTTTTATGATGCACTAATTTTTCCTTCAAATTGTGAGAAACAGACATTGACAATGGAAAGCAAAGGACAGACAGACACAGTCCGGGTTTCCAGCCTGCCCCTTCCGCTCCAGTCAGAGGTTCACCTAGCCTCCCTCAAACAAGCCACATTTATTCCCAAACTGTGTGGGTTGCTCCCGCGGAAGTCCTTTCCCAGGTGTTGCTGCCTCTTCAGGTCCTGCTCAGCTCAAGCCCCACATGCTCCAGAAATTTGATCACCAACCACCACCACCAAACCCTACAACGTCTCTTTACTTCACAGCGAGCACACTGGCCCCAAACAACATGAGCAAGACCACTATTTGTGTTCCCTGCTTCACACACTCTGGGCAGAGGTGCCCTGCAGACCCTGAGAATCACGGTATGGATCAGGGTCCACTGGGGCCCACTAGGAGCTGGACAGCCACTTCCGAGGTACAGTCATCTCACCTAGGGCAGCACTTGCCAATCCCAGCAACCTGCAGCTAAACCAAAAATGTACAGAGCACCAAGCACCCTCTTGGTGTCATTAAGGTGTCAAAAACTAACTTTTTGTACTGCAAAGAGAGGGCTGGTGCAGGAGAGGAAAGAAGCAAAACATAAGGATATCCCTGATCTGTGCAGGAAACAACACCAGTGACATAGAGAAGTGGCCCAGGTGCCCCAGCATATCAGATTACAGAAGAGGAAGGGTACAGGGAGTGTTTCCCAATAACAGAAGGGTCTTTTGCCTTCTGTACACAAAGATGTAAACATGCCCTTTTGGAGGGTGAAACAGGGATGGTGCTCAATGGCTCTGGAGGACAGGAGGAAGACAAGGGCTAGGAGGAAGGGAGCTGGACCTCCAGGTGGAAAGAAAAATGCCATCATGGTTGGGGGAAAAGAAAGACCCCCTTTAATATTATAAAAGTAAAAAGTTGACTTTGAAAATCAGGTAAGAACAATAAGGATTTGTAAGCAATTGCTGAAGGATACCTAAGATGGCAAAATCCTTAGGGAAATTTCTGTCATTCACTAATGAAAGCCTGTAGGAGACCAGATGATTCAAGGGAAGGAGCAGCAAGAATTAAGCTCTGAACATTCTGTGACTATAAGAAACATCTGTGATATAACATCTGGGTAACACCTTGGTGATAAGGGAATGGGAAAAGGATTCTGCCCTCCTTAAAACAAGAGCACAAGCATCAGTGCTTGGCAGTCTCCACACCTGTGGTGCAAATAGCCACGGGATAACGTCTATAAGTAGCTGCAGGAGAGGTTAGTCTGGGATCATTCATTCATTCTCACGGACTCACTCCAACTCTTTTGCTCCTTCTGCTGGGAGAGCATCTGCCCTGCACCCTTCTATGAAGACTGCTAAGATTCCCTCTCCTACTAAGACTGTTTCTCTCTCTCTCTCCTGCTAAGATGAGTTGCCCTCCAGCACCTAAGGGGAGTTGATCCCGAGCATGGTAGCACAGCAAGCAGCATCTGGACAGTTAGATAGGTGGGGGCTGGAGACCTGGCCAGTCCCGGGGCCCGACAAACGCTTCCCAGTTGCTGCCCTGCCTAGCCCCAGCTTAGGTTTTTCCTCACCTTTTCCACATTTCCGGTCCTATGCTATTCGACTCCCTTAAAATTCACACTCTGGGGGTGGGGGAGATCCCAAATCCTTTACCCTTTATTTCACTATCAGTGAAATTACTTGCTTCTTTACATAAAAGCAAATTTCTAGGTAAGAATTCCTTCATAGAGATGTGTAATTTTTTTCTCTCTCTTCAGTTAGAATTTGCTGTTGTCTTCCCAGCTGTTTTTTTACAGAGCCAAACTGTAACAGACTTGAAGGGACTTCTAAGTCACAAATCAAAAATCGTTTCCATCAAGCTTAATGCTATCCAAACATGTCTAGTTTTTGCCTCTCTTTGCTTTTCAAGTTTTCATTTTATCAAAATGAAGTAGTTGGTGGCTCTGAAGCTGTTCTGTGCTCAATACAAAGTTTACGTTTATCCAAGTCTTTTCTGGCCTTGGTTCTGGGTTCATAATTTCCTTAGAAAGAAAGCTATCCAACTGTTTTTGGAAGAACAATGCATTTGGTAAGTTACCAGATGATTCCATGTTGAAGTTATTGCAGCTTTTCAGATATCCAGCTCTTTACACACACGATCAATTAGAGCTGAAAATGAAGTGGAAATATTTCTGGCTGCCAGAGACACCCAGGACACTGTCACCGTTGCAGAGAAACAATGCCCATTGACACTTTATTGAACACCTACCACCAACCAGTTCACTAAGACCGAAATTCTTTTTGATTTTCCAGTCATTGTCTAGCATTTTAGAGCAATATTTATTGTTTTCAAGACTGAAGCTTGAGGCATGTTGGATTGAAATAAGTGACTTTTGGAATCTGAGCGAGAACATTTTCTAGGGCAAAATAAAAAACATAAAATCACTTTGTAATAATTTCTTTCTTCAGTCTGTCAGTGACATTCTATATGATGTCTCCTTCTTTTGTTCTTTAATTGAATAACTAGCGATCTGGGGCATTTTTCTAAGTAATAAAAATAAGAGAATTATAGCCTAGGGAAGTGGAGAGGGGGAAAGGGTATAATTGTACATGAAAGCACAGCATTTGGCCCAGAGTAAAATATCAGTAGTGTTTATTGAATCAAGCATAACAATGAGAATGTTGGAAAGAACAATACGAGAAGTTGAGCTGAGAAACTAAGATATAACCACTTCTAAGTAGAGCCTAACTGAGCATAAAACAGCACTCCCTTCCTGTTATTTATAGCTTCAAAAGTCCTCAAGCAGTAGGAAGGTGCTAATCCCATCCTGATGATGTCGGAAGCCCCTGCCCTCAGACCAGCCTGCAGTCTCTCTTCTGGCCAGAATTGGGATCTGGGTACCAGGTAGGGACAAACAGAATGGCCAATGAGGGGCCACAATGTAGCAAGAATAGGCATAGACAAACAGGGAAATACAAAAACCTTTTGTTTCCATCTAAAATACTCTCTAGAATTCATGGTCCCATTGGATAGAGATACCTAGTTCACATAAAAAAAAGAAAAAAATGAAACAAACAGAAATTCTTTCCCATCATTTCTTGATGTCAGACCAATGCCATGGTGGGACCCAGAGAAGAATAAGGCTCTCATATAAGGGCTGGGAATAGACAAATGAGTGGAGCCCAACTCCTTTTCAGACTCAGGTCTGGATATTCCCCAAATATCTTTTGAGTCTTTCTTAATCATCATAATAAAAAAAAACAAAAACAAAGATATAACAGCACATGAATTGAGCACATACTATGTGCGAGGCACTGTGACAATTGCTTCCCATAGAAAAGTTTATTGAACCTTCTTAACCACTAAGTGTAACTAGAACCTCATAGGTGAGAGAATTCGGATAGGATTCAGAGGTTAAGGAACTTGCCCAAGGTTAAGTTTACTCAGCTAGAAAATGGAGAAGGCAAGATTCAAATGTAAGCTTTGGGATTTCAGAATATACTTTTTTGTAATTTATACTATCTCAGATAAGGGTCACTTGGGTTGTTTCATTTGGCTCCAAATATCTGTATGAGCTCCACCCCAGGGATACCCAGGAGAAGTCTTAGGTTTACAAGCATCTGAGAATTGCCCAGAAGAGTCCACTGAGGGCCTCAGATGATGTGGCTTGAGGCAAGGGTGATAATGTGACCGCTCGGCCATTAACTGGATGGTCACTGTGAAAGAGCTTCTGTGCAGGCATGCAAAGTTCCCACACACATGATGACCAGAAAGGCAGCTGGGAAGCCTCAGGTTCATGGGTGCTTGAGCAATGCTCGCCACAGCAGGTGTTCCCCAGGACTGGAGCATCAGCCTAGCAGCAGACATATTTTAGGAGACAACTCTCTGGAATTAGGCTTCTTTCTTTAGGCAGCAGGTATTTCTTTCCTGCTGGTTTTGGGGTCTCTTTCCATATGCTCTTTATCTGTTATAACTGAACCTTTGATTAGTTGCTTCATTGGGAAGAATTTAAGACCCCATTTGTCTACAGCCAAATCATTGACAACCTTGCATAACTCTGCCTAGAACCTAAGGAGGCCTTACTATTCAGAAACACAGAGTCCTATTTCCCCACCTAGGATGGAAAGGGAAAAGCGGGGAGCATTGAGAGAGAAGAAGAAAAGGAAATGATTATCCTATTAAAAACATAATCACTGCCTGTGCCACCTCTGGAATACCTTGACATTAACCTGATCTAGACAAGACAGGAGCAAAACCTCATCCAACCAAAATCTACACACATCTCTGTGTTCCCACAGCCTTCCCGGCTGCTCTGTCACCATGTCCATTACACTGCAGCGTGCAGGCCTGTCTCCCCACTAGGCTGCACAGAGGCTGAACACAGATGCTCAGCACGTGTTGTAAAGTGAATGAATGAATGTGAAAATTCATAATCTATGACAACAGAAGAGCAGCAACGCCTCGCTGAATGTCTCACCTGTTGTAGGAATTCAAAAATTTAATTGCTATGATGCACTGTGAGTCCATACCATCCACATAAACATGTCATCATCCTTTCATTCATTCATACAATTCATTCACACTGAACAAATTTTTTGAGCGCCTCCTATATGTAAGAGACTGTTCTGGGCACCAGGAAACCAAGAGCAAGCAAAACACGACATGCTGAGGATACCACAGCAAGATTCCGCCCTGGATTTTTCCACAAAGCTGAAAGAGAAAAGAAGAAAAAGTACAGAAAGACATTAAATAATGAATAGTAGCTGCCAGAGGAGAGACCAGAGATACACTTGCGGGAGAAAGAAATATCTTTCAAAGGTGATTAGAAAAGAAGGGCAGTGCCAACACATGCACATACCCACCCCCCCACAAGGAAAGACTTCCAGAAGCAGGGAGTTATAGAACAGACCCTTAGCAGTGAGAAGAAACAAGGCTGCCAATGTATTCTTACACTGCTAAGGACAAAGAGAAACGGTGCCTGACTCGTCTGCATACTCTGAGAAAGTCCAGCTGTTCTCTGGAAAGCAGAATGCCTGCCTCCAGAACAGAGCTGAGCCTTGCAGACCGATTTTAAAAAAACATGCACAGTTGGAGAGTAAACACGAAGCTCTTTTAATGTAAAGCCATTATCTGTAGTTGCTGACTCATGTTACTAAACTCCACAAATGTCTTCCATTTTGTAACACTTTTCTACCAGGGTCTTTATCCTTCCTGTGGATGTCTGATATGGGCCTTAAGAGGAAAAATCCCCACAGGAGTGTCCAGACAGTAAGTGTTCCCAGGAACCAACCAGAAGCTGCATGGCATTTTTTGGTCTATTCTCAGAAGTCACCCAGTGTTACTTCACCTATACTCTATGGGTTGAAATAATCACAAACCCACTCAGAGTCAAGGGGGAGGGGAATAGACCCCCTCCCTTATTGATAAGAGGGATGTCAAGGAATTTGAGGCCATATGTTAAAACCAACATACTCATCAACATTTTCTTTTAAATAGGGGAGCTGATGGCTGGAGCTACAGCAGCCATTTTGCAACCATCAGGGAAAAGCCAAAAGTATCACAGAGACACCAGTGCTGCCAATATTGAGTTAATGAGCTAATTAGAAAACAGCAACCTCCTGACTTTTAATAAAGTAAGGAAAATTAATTTCTATTTCCATAAGCTGTACTTAGAGTGTTTTGTTACTTACAAACAAAAGCATTTCTGACTGATATACTATCTCCAGAGATAGGCAGGACAGATTCAGAATGGCATTAACAGACCCAAACCTGCAGGAAGCATAGAAACATAGAATTAAGAAAGCTATAGGAAGGTGTGTGGATCTTTCATTAAAATTTCTGAGTTTTCATCAGTTCTGGCTTAAGCCTCAGAGAATTTCTGAGTGATGCAAATTTGTAACTAATTAACATCAATTTTGTGTATAAAACTGACATGAAAATGCATTATCCTTAAAAATTGGCAGAACACTTAATGATTACAAAGCATTCCTGGTCTTCAATCCCACAATGGCAGTAGGTGATTTACACTCTCATACTGATGCAGTGTTAACCCCCGGCAGTGTAGAAAATGAAGGCATTTGTCTCTTCTAAGAAAAAATAACTGGAAAGATGTCAGGTTTTCAGAAGACTAAAGAAAAGTCAAATAGCCCTCCAAATGGAAACTTGAGAATAGCTCAAAAGCAACAGGTAGCTGCTGCTTCCTCCAGTAGGACTGTCCTGCTTTGCTGTTTAGATGAGGAAACTGAGAGACACAGAACACACACGCACTTCGCTCCAGGGGTGGTTTTCTGAACTCACCGACCTGAGTTTACTATAGTATCTCCTTAATTCGCGGAGCTGAGCACATTGCCTCTTACGTGTGCTCACTGGATATGCACATGAAGTTCAGGAAAGCATAAGAAATTAGCTCATCGTTCAGAGAACAATTATCCAAAGTCAGTCCCTCACAGAAGTTGAGTCTGACAGGACTTTCTTCACGAGTTGCTCTAGGCCAGCCTGGAAGCTCCCTCTTGCAATCCTAGCGCTCTGGGAGGCCGAGGAGAGCAAGACCCTGTCTCTACTAAAAATAGAAAACTGAGAGAAAAGGGTCACATGTGCCTCCAAGAGTTTGAGGTTGCTGTGAGCTATGATGAAGCCATGTCACTCTACCCAGGGTGAGTATCTCAAAAAAAAAGGCTTGGCACCTAGGCACCTATAGCACAGTGCTTATGGCGCCAGCCACATGCACCAAGAGTGGCAGGTTCAAGCCCAGCCTGGGCCAGCTAAACAACGACAACTGCAACAACAATAAAAAATAGCTGGGCATTGTGGTGGGCCCTGATAGTCCCAGCTGCTTGGGAGGCTGAGGCAAGAGAATCACTTAAGCTCAAGAGTTAGAGGTTGCTGTGAACAGTGACGCCACAGCAGTTTACCAAGGGTGACATAGTGAGACTCTGTCTGAAAAAAAGAAAAAACAGTAAAAATAGAAAAATTGGCCAGGCATCACGGCTGGCACCTGCAGTCCCAGTTACTTGGGAAGGTGAGGAAGGAGGGTGGCGTGAACCCAGGAGTTTGAGGTTACTGTGAGCTGGGCTTACACCAAGGCACTCTAGCCTGGGGTAACTGACTGAGCCGCTCTCTCAAAAAAAAAAAAAAAAAAAACAGAAGTCACTTTAGAATTTGAAACAGCTCCAATATATACCATCTGCCTGGGAGACATATGGAATGCTTTGAGCTTGCTGGTCACAACAATACAAAATGCAGGGATTGTTCTCAGAGAAGCGTCTGCTTCCCATCAGATAATGTGATTCATTTCCCCCAGGGACATTTCAGAGAGTGTGCTCAGACCTCACACCACAGGCTCCTCCTGTGGTGGAGTTTCCAATATTGACTTAGTGGGGCCAGATTTTGGCTTGTGCCAGATCCATGGTGAGACAGCCCGGAGCATCTGGACTCCTCCCTTCCAGCGTGCAGACCTCCCGCGTTGCCCCAGATCGCCAGGGGAAGGTACTCCATCCTCCATCCTCCATCAGTCCAAAGGTATCAGCTCAGCAAGGACCTTGCTTTCCTCCAAGTCGCTGCGCCCTTGCAAGGCCCTCGGAAGACCCGGGTCAGCCTTCTCTTCCTCCTCTGGTATCCAACAGAGCTTCACAGCACACTGGGCTCTGTAACTCCTAGGGCCGGTGCCCTCAGCGTTCTACCAACACAGAAAGTGGAGTCTTCCTTTTAAAAGTGAATAGTGAAACACAATTGCCATCTTTCTAAAGCTTCCAATTTTCTCAATTTTTCCATTTGGATGGTATGCGTTAAGCCCATCCTCAGAGACCCCAGCTAGTTAGCATCATTAATGACAAAACATAGCAGATGTTTATTTGGACAATGATGCTGACTCGGTAGTCTAGAGGGAACACTCTGGTGGAGGAAAGAGCTTCAGTCAACACTGGGAAGGACCCCCCGCCGCCCTGAATGGGGCAGAAGTGGGGTTTTCTAGAGAAATTGTGCTAGTCGGCAACTGTGTGTGTTTGGGGGAGTACAATTTGCAACTTAGCCTTTTAAAGAAATGGAATCTCTTATTTTGCAAGGCATTCCATAAAGCTGTTTCTCTAGCATTCCATAAAGCTGTCTTACTCTAAGATGGTCAAAGCATCTTACAGACATTACCTCAGAAGGCCACGTGAGAGCCTGGCTCCGTCCACATGGTCTTTGTTTCCCAAATCGCTGTCCTGCTATGATCCCTGAGAGGGCCCTTGCAGGCTGGCCTAGGCAGCCACACCACTTCAAAGTTCCGATGCTTACATTAGATCCCAAGGAGAAGGCTCATAGAAGGAAGTTTCTTCATTTCTAATTCTTGCCATCTAGTCTTAATCTGACTCCAGAGAGAAGCAAGCTGGCAGGTGACAGCTTAGAGCATGGCTGGTCTTTAGACATGCCACCCAGTCCTCTTCTGAGTAACTAGTGACTTAATTTGCATAGATTTGAATAAATTATGCATTCATCAAGATCCTTTTTGGTGCCCATTTAGAATTGAATTAATTTTGCTATTTTTAAGATGTCACTTCTAGTTGGGTTCCCCCCCCTTTTTTAATGGGTACGTTACTTGCCTCTATCACCCCTCTATTAGCGTTTCCCAGTGGTAACTGCTCTATCATTTAATAAATGTATCAAGTAAATGAGCAAAGCCAAGATCTCCACTTGGCCATCCTGAATCAACAGCTGAAAGCTTTTTTGAGCTACAGAACAAATGAAAGTCTGGCTCGATGTGGGGAGCAGCACAAACCTAGGGGTTCCCCTTGTGCTGGCCACAGAGAAGACACACAGGGTCTGGTGCTCGCCAGCCGTGGAGCAGCCATTGGCCTGGGCTACGGTGCAGCCCCTTCCTACACTCTTCGGGGACTTTGACACATACCTGTTCTGTTGTCCATCTTCTCCTTTCGGACTGAAGTGGAAGAAAAAAGGAAAGTGGCGTACAGGCAAGGCAGGAATAGGCCTCCTCAGGTGGCAGGCTCCCTCTCCTGCTCTCAGAGGGTCTCGCTCTTGGGACTTCATGTTGAGACACTCAGCTCTTATCGTCAACAGCACTGCTTTCTTCCCAGCTACCTGAAGACTTCCAGAAAAGTGTAAAGTTTCCTGAAACCCATTCTCCCACACTAAAAAGGAGACTTTTTGTGTCCTAAAGGAGCTTTTTCTTTCCCACTCTAGTGTTGAGATCTCTGATGGATTCGGGGTCTGAAGCTTATAAGCCGTATGATTCTCTACTCAAATGTACATCAGCACCCCTTGGAGAAGGTGAGCTCCTCTCTCAGAGTCAGATTAAATAGGTCTGGATCCTGGGAACACAAACCTAGGTGTTTAAAATCATCTCCAGGTGATATTGATGGACAGTGGACTTGGAGCCCCTAATAACTCATTCAGTTTACCAGTGAAGAAAATTTAGTTCAGCCAGATGTGAGTTAGTAAAAAAGCCACACCCCAGAGCCAGATCTCAGCCCCATCTCCAATATACCCACACCATCCTTTTCCACTGTGGATGTTATTGTCAAATATTTTTAAGAAACACAAAAACAAAAAGAGGTTCACCCGGGATGGAGATTAGGAGAAATATGTGTCTGTATTCAAGGCAATGCTATCTGAATAAGGTAAGGAATGTGATTTTTTTTTTTTTTTTTTTTTTGGAGACAGAACATTTTTTTATGTTGCCCTTGATAGAGTGTCATGGCGTCACAACTCACAGCAACCTCAAACTCTTGGGCTTAAGCAATTCTCTTGCCTCAGCCTCCCAAGCAGCTGGGACTACAGGCGCCTGCCACAACGCCCGACTATTATTGCAGTTGTCATTGTTGTTTAGCTGGCCCAGGCTGGGTTCAAACCCGCCAGCCTGGGTGTGTGTGGCCAGGGCCATAACCACTGTGCTACGGGCGCCAAGCCAAGAATTTTATCTTTTTGAGGGCAACAATATGGTTTTACCACACTTTGCTTCTCCAGACTCTGCAAGTAGGAGTTCCCAGAAGCCTGTTAAAGAAATAATTCCCTGCAGTAACAGACCCCACTTGACAGCCCTCTCCCCTGAGCCAACATCACCCTGGCTTCTCAGCTCAGGTTTCTGATAAGATCAGAGGTGGTTTCCCAGAATAAGTAATGGAAGCTCCTTAGCCTTAATCTTCCAAGGAATTTAAATCTTAATCTTTACAGGTCTCCAAAGTGTTCTTCAAACACTTTTCCTGGGACTTTCAGGGGTTTGAGGATCTTGAGTCCAAAAGCTATCAGAGATTGACAGTCAGCTGAATCTTCAACCTTCCTTGAGGCACCTTCTGGAATCCCCAGGCCCTATTTTCCTTTGTAGCAAAAGGGCATTAAAGCCTTAATTTGAGACCCTCGAAAGATCCCCAAACTCAAGAAATTATTAGAATGCAAGTCTGCAGTGATTATGAGAGTCTTCATGGTTGCCTTTAGCTCTGTATTCCCAAGTCTGAACTGTCTACCAAAACTAGGGTTCCTAAGTCTATGCTAAACTAGAAGGTAATCAGGGAGGCCTGGCTGCATCAGCCTGCACGTTCTATCCCCACACTAAGGCCAGTGATGTGTGGACTATCCGAGTGCACTGTGGCTTCCTTATATTATGCAACACACGGGCTTCTGCCTGCCAGCAATCTCCAAAGCACATGTACAGAGCACCTATTCTGTGGATGAGGCCGTGCGTATGACGTCTCATCTCATCTTCACAGAAATCTCATAGGTCACCATCCTTTACAGATGAAAGAAACCCCCAGGTCACTCAGAAAGTATCAGTGCCAAGAGTGGAGCTCTTGTCTGTTTAGCTCTAAAGGATATAAGCCCTTTCCACTATGTATGTAACCTCAAAAAAAAAAAAAAAAACCCAGCAAGCTTATATATGCTCACTGCCCTGCTCTAGAGGGACTTTGCTCTAGCCTGGTGTTTGAAAGTCAAGTACCATTCCTGTGAACATACCCCTTTTCCAACCGGAGAAAGCCAAGTACATTTTCCGACTCCACAGAACTTTCCTGGGCTGCCCTGGACCAAGAAACAGTTCTGTTGAGGCAGCTTAAATGCACACATTTCTGGGGGGAAATGTTGCTTAGTTAAAACCTGCTGTTTTGAATTTCTGCTGTGCCTAACTTCTGCAGCAGATAGAGTTAAAGGATTCTCTCAAAGGGCTTGAGAGCTGGGAGCCCAGCTGCCTCCTTAAGATGGCTGAACCTGATTTTGTTCGTTTGGTTTTAGTTTTTGTTTATTTGTTGTTGTTTTGGTTATGAGATGCAAAACTTGTCTTCCAAATAAGAATCTCACGGATTCCAAACATTTGCACAGTAACCAATAATGGTGTGTCTTTAGAGTCCAAAAGAGAGTCATTTAACTTTTCAAAGAGATACTTCTACTTAATACTAGCCCACAAGCCAACAGGAGCCATGAGGGGCTTGTTTCTCCACTAATTTTCTTTTTTTTCTTTCTTTTTTTTTTTTTTTTATTAAATCATAGCTGCGTACATTAGTGCAGTCAAGGGGTACAATGTGCTGGTTTCATATACAATCTGAAATGTTTTCATCAAACTGTTTAACATAACCTTCATGGCATTTTCTTAGTTATTGTATGAAGACATTTGTATTCTGCATTTAGTAAGTTTCACCTGTACCATTCTAAGATGCACCATAGGTGTGGCCCCACC
>CAUYRH010105921.1:0-10196 GCA_963574655.1 Perodicticus potto | reverse complement strand
GCAACAATTGGAAAAGGAAAATCAAACTTTCCCACTACCCCACACCCAAGGTACCACTTTGGAAAGTCCTTGGGTGACTGGCCCAGTTGAAGAGGTCCCAATCAATTGTCCCAGCCAGCACCGGCCTCAAATGGAAGAGTTGAAAAGTCTCTGGCAACTAGATAGCAGGGATCTGCTGGACTTACTCTGATGGTCTGTGAGCTCAGGAGGGCCTCTTACCAAGTAGATTAGTCTTGGCAGGTTGATGTCTCCATCCCCACCTTGCCCCTCTGTCACACCCAGTCACAGGTAACCCCGCAGGGCTGTGATCCAGTTTCCTCCAATGAGCAGATGCTCCAGAGGTTTGCACCTGCCTGGGTCACAAGGAGTTCTGTGGCTCCTCAGCCGGTCCACCACTCTCTGTCACTGTTTGGCAGGGGGAGTTGAGGCCTGACAACCTGTGTACTTGATAGGGGCTAGGGTGATGACTCAGTTCCAGCCCTATCCCTGATTGATGTTGCTGATAGAACAGAACAAATTCGCAGAATCTGGTTCTTTTCCCTGTGGATCAGATGTTGGGCTGCAAATGAGTCTGGCTAAGTCTGTGAGTTCCAGCCCTTTGTCTCAGCTTTCATCCCCTGAGGGCCATGTGAATCTGAAGATGAGTAAAGCAGTCTCCACCCTGGGAATCAGCTGTCTCTATGGGTATTCTAATCCTCGTGCTCCACCCCAGCCGGTACCGCCTCAGGCATACCATTCATTCCCAGGGCCTGCCCCCGTCTGCTCTGCTTGTGGCTGTCACTGGAGAAGTCACCTAGCTTCCCCCGGCTACCCAGAGAGACTGGGAGTGTCTCCTCAAAACATCCCCAGGAGTGTGAGCCCCACTGCCATTATTCCCACCTCTGTGACTGCCACTCTGTGCTTCAGGGGACTGCCTCTCCAGCTCGGCCTCCTCTCGGCTCACTTTCCTCTCACCACTCACAAGCCGAAAAATCAGCACAGATCAGCAACAGTCTGCGCCCCATCCACAACCCTTGAGAAAATGTCCAAGAATCTGGACTCCGTAGGGGACAGGCCTCCAGACCTGAGGATGAGAGTGGAGGGGAGTGCTGGGAGTTCAAACTTGCAGGTAGAGAATATATAGAGTTTTATACAGTTTTATGCCTGGCAGGAGAGTGGCATGGCACCCTAGTAGAGGAAGGAGGTCCGGTTTTTAGAGGGTCTCTCCCGTGGGGTAGAGTGGGAGGACATCTGAACTCTGCTCGCTTGTTTGTATGGAGGTATGCAGTATACTGTGAGCCATTCTCATGGGGGAGGAGACACCCATCCACTTGGCGATGTGCTCTGTACCTTTTGTTTGTGTCCTTGTGGTCACAGGTCACCCCAGCAGGGTTGATATGTGTTCTTGGACCTTCTCTTTTGGCTTAGATCCAAACCATCAGCTTTCTTGCTAAATTTCTGTCCTTCAACTCTCCTTCTGGATGGGAGCCTCTGAGGAAAGCTGGCTGCAGACTGCCATCTTGGCTCTTCCTCTATTGCTAATATTATTAATACATTTTTGCTTACATTTTGTAAAGATTTATGATTTTTGCTTTTGAATTTGTTTAGCTATCTTAACTCATTTAAATTATGATTAGCTCACATTTCTCTGCAATCACACTTGGGGATTACTGAGAAGTTACACTAACCTACAGATTGTTTTCATCTGCAATGATTTCTTAATGAATATTAAAGTTAATAATTAATGAAACTGACATGATATGTTTTGTAGATAGCTAATAAAGCTTTTACTAATTTCAATATGTTAGATTTTGTTTAATACTTTGAAACCAATAATTCACGTTTATATAGTCTCAGCTCTGAAAAGCTCACAGTTCTAAGGCAATGTGTCTATAATGCCTGAAGGATAAACATGTGAGATTCTGATGCTGATGTAGAGTTTGATCTTGGGACAGGTGCCAGTGACTCAGTTGATGAGTTCCAGGTACAGAGACCTTTGATCAAAGGAGCATGAAGGAACATTGATTTGGAAGTCAAGATCAAGAACTACTTGAAGAGAAAGATTAAAGCATATATGACAATGACCTTCAATTATTTGAATGAAAAAAATCTTTAATTTTATAATCCACGGGTCAGACCTAAAGAAAATAGATTTTAGAAGAACATAATCATTGTTCAATATCAAAGAGAATTCTCTCACACTTGTAGAGTCCAGGTCATGGAATGAATGGCTTTATAAGACTAGGAACTCCTTTCACTTGTTCAGCCTGCATGTCCATCTGCAGGAATAAGGTAAAGTTTTGGTAGGCTAATTGAGGTTAAGGAGGAATTATTGTAGGTGATAGATTTGGATGACCAAATGTCATCTCAAACTCAGATTCTTTGAAAAAAGTTTTAAACATACATAGTCAGTAGGTTGAAAATGGATTGAATTTGAGTATAATTCCTGAGACGTTTACCTTGCAGTCCATCTACAATCATTAATAAATCTGTTGGCAAGTGCAAGGATATACTGAGTCTCAAAGTGAATTAATCATGCATAATTTTAGCAATCATTCAAATATTTTTCATTAGAGGTTCGCTAAAATAGATGTTTTAATTCATTTTCTGCTGCTGTATAACAGAATGCCTGAGGTAATTTATAAATAACAAAAGTTCATTTGGCTCACCATTTCGGGAACATAGCCTTGGCATCTGGTGAGGGTCTTTGTTCTGTGTCATTCTATGGCAGTAAGTTTAAGGGCAAGTGAGCTTGCAGGACAGTGAGAAGAAATTGAGCAGGACTCACCCTTTCTGTAAGGAACACACTCCTGCAATAACTAGCCCACTCAATAGCATTGATCCACTATGGTTCTCTGACAGGTCCTGCCTCAGCACTGTTAGAAGGGTGATTAAATTTCACATGGGTTTGGAGAGGACATTGAAAGCATAGCAACTGGTAAGCAATTGCTGAAGCAAAGGAGTCAAGAATATTTTTTATGAGAACTGAAGAAGCAGAAAAATTGCACAAAGGGTTGCAGCGGAAAGCTAAACACAGCCCTGCCTCACAAAAAGACTTTATGTTTGGAGACAAAGGAATTTTTTTCCCTTAAATCATACTACAATAGTCCTCTTTTATTTAAGGGTGATATATTTCAAGACACCCAGTAGATGCCTGAACAGTGAATAGTAACTGAACCCGAATGCCATCAATTGGAACACATTTCTATTTGTGCCTTCCACTCACAAATTTAAACCCTTTCTATTTAAATTAGGTACTTATCACACACTGTGGCCATAACTTTTACAGTTTGAATAGCAGCAAAACTAGCATGAATTTCTTTTTCCTTTCTCATGATTTCACGAATAGAAGATTTGTTGTTATAGCACATCTTGGCAACCTCAGTATGTGATTTCTTTCCTTATTAAGTTGATAATTTTCATTTTCACTTAAGGGAAGCATGTATGTCTTCTTTTTGGCATTTTTCAAATTGTCACAATCACTACTCTTGCACTTCGGTGCAATTATAAAGCAAGGTAAGTGTTACTTAAACACCAGCACTGCAATACCATGACGATCAATCTGGTAACTGGCTACCAAGTGACTAAACAACAGTGTCCATGGCAAGGATACACCGGACAGAAGGAGGGTTCACATCTAGGGTGGACTGGAGCTGGACAGCCTTGGATTTCATTACCCCAGTCAGAACAGTATGCAATTCAAAACTTATGAATTGTTTATTTCATTTAACATTTTTAGATTGTAGTTGGCCATGGGAAACTAAAACCACACAAAGTGAGACTGAAGTTAAGGAGGAATTATTATAGCTTTTTATTTGTTTACAATATACCTTTTCAATTGTAAAGGAAAGTTCATAAGATAAAAATATTTTTCTGAGCATGTTGATAGGTCGGTTTCTGTCTTCTGCTTGGCTGAGTGGGGTCTATTACCCTTTACTTCAGCTTTAGAAGACTATGTGCCAATTTAGAGGCAACATGAGTAGAGTCATGCAATACTATGCTAAATTGATACATTGTCCCCCAAATAAACAACCCTAACACTTATTGTTATTCTACTATCACCTTAGCAACAAAACCAAAATAATCCATGATGTTATAATTGTTGGTGTTTACTATAAAAGGTAAGCTAAAAACATAGACAAGTGAAAATCTTACTCAGAACTTTAGAAACTAAATTTAAAAATAAAAAAGCCGGGCAGCGCCTGTGGCTCAGTGAGTAGAGCACCGGCCCCATATACTGAGGGTAGCTGGTTCAAACCCAACCCCAGCCAAATTGCAACAAAAAATAGCTGGGCGTTGTGGTGGGCACCTGTAGTCCCTGCTACTCAGGAGTTTGAGGCAAGAGAATCGCCTAAGCCCAGGAGTTGGAGGTTGCTGTGAGCTGTGACTCCAAGGTGTTCTACCGAGGGTGATAAAGTGAGACTCTGTCTCTTAAAAAAAAAAGCCACTTGCAGTGGATAGAGTTGTCTGTCTGGGAGAAAATAGCTAAGGCTCTAGTACCTGATTGGTTTGTTTTAAAGGCATGCTATGGAATAAATGTTTGTGTCCCCTTAAAACATTTGTGTGTTGAAGCCTAAATTTCCAACGTGTTGGTTTTGGAGGGTGGGGCCTTTGGAAGTTAGTTAGATTACGATAGTAGAGCCCTCTTGAATGAGATTGGTGCTCTTTTAAGGGAATGAAGAGATCAGAGCTCTCTGCTCTCTACCATATGAGGTTACAATAAGCAGGTGACCATCTGTAAACAAGAGGTCTGGTACTTGCTGGATCTGCCAGTGGATTGATCTTGGACTTTCTGGCCTCCAGAACTATGAAAAATAAATGTTTGTTGTTGAGGCCACCCCGTCTATGGTATTCTGTTATAGCAGCACCAGGCCTTGGTCTTTAGATGTTCTGGGATCTAATTGTTAATTTTTTTATAACCATATACATATATTTATTTTATCCTGATGGGAAACATGAGGTTTCTAGGTCAGAGAAAAGACCAGTTTTTTATTTACAGAACATCTTGGGAGAGTTTCCCAGGCCTTGATCCCCTGTGAAGTGACATGGTGAGGGCAGAAGCCACCTGCATGCACATTCAGTGGGTCCATATCACCGGAAAGGAGCTGTAAAATTATTAATTTGGGAGGTTATACAGGATGCACTTAAAGTTCATGTGCAATTTACTATGTGAGACTATCTTAAATTGCACACAAACTTTTTGTCCACCCTGTATTGTAGCTACTTTCACAGCTGCCTCTTCCCTCCTTCAGAGAGAGAAAGAGAACACTTTTGTCCTGTGGAAAGTAAACAAACCCTCTCTAGGGGGAAGAAGACAGATTTCTTGGTTTATTACTCCTTGGAATGTAAAGAAATGACTCAAGGACAAATAAACCAGCGAATCTTTCCAGAGATTTCCTTTAATTTCCAAGATTTACCTTTAACTTTCATGTCCTGCTTGCCATTCGTCTTCCTTTAACCCAGGCTACCAGCACTCTTTGTTCAGGAGGGCTGATCAGGCAGAAACGTAAAAATAATAGCTTCTTCTTGATGCTAACAAACTTAAAGTACAACCTAAACCTCACAGGTAGTTTAGGGCTGAGTCTAATCAAATATTTAAGTGAATCCTTTGTTTCATAAAGAAGAGTCACAATGTATGGGAAGATAAATAGTGTACCATAAAGCCATATTTTTTTGCAGATACTAGGCAATGTTGAAAATCTATTTTATTTCTCTAGGAATCTCACTCATCTACCCTCTGCAGCAATTTCTTACTTCCAGTCTCTCCCAAACTTTCTATCTATCCCCACCTACCATTTTTTTTATTAAATCATAAACACATAGATCATGTATACATTAATGCATTTATGGGGTACAATGCGCTTTGCATATAGAATTAGGAACGCTTACATCACACTGGTTAATATATAGATCATCTCATTTACTTAGTTATTGTGTTAAGACATTTATACTCTATACTAATAGATCCAACATGTACCCTTGCATTATGCACCATAGGTGTGATCCACCATTCACCCTCCCTTGATCTGACCTCCCCTCTTCCTTCCCATCCCCCCGTTATCCCTCCTTCATCTTGGGCCATAGTTGTGATCTATTCTTCATTTGAAAATGTGAGTGATTGTAAAGGGGTTTCATAATAGTACTGAGTACATTGGATATTTTTTCTTCCATTCTTGAGATACTTTACTAAGTAGGATATGTTCAAGCTCCATCCAAGTAAACATAAAAGAGGTAAAGTCTCCATCTTTTTTAAGGCTGCATAATATTTCATGGTATACATATACCACAATTTATTAATCCATTCATGGTTCGATAGACACTTGGGCTTCTTCCATAACTTGGCTATTATGAATTGAGCTACAATGAACAATCTGATGCAAATATCTTTGTTATAAAGTGATTATTGGTCTTTTGGATATACACCTAGTAGAGGAATTACAGGATCAAATGGCAGGTCTACTTTCAGATCCCTGAGTATTCTCCATACTTCTTTCCAAAAGGAACGTATTAGCTTGCACTCCCACCAGCAGTGCAGAAGTGTTCCCTTTTCTCCACATCCATGCCAACATCTGTAGTTTTGGGATTTTGTTATGTGAGCCACTCTTACTGGAGTTAGATGATATCTCAAAGTGGTTTTGATTTGCATTTCTCTGATGTGTGTCTGTAGGCCATGCACCTATCTTCTTCAGAGATGCTCCAGTTCAAGTCCCTTGCCCACAATGAAATGGGATTACTTGTTCTTTTCTTAATAAGTTTGAGCTCTCGGTGGCACCTGTAGCTCAAAGGAGTAGGGTGGTGGCCCCATATATTGGAGTTGGTGGGTTTGAGCCCAGCCCTGGCCAAAAACTGCAAAAAAAAAAAAAAAAAAAAAGTTTCAATTCTCTGTGGATTCTAGTTATTAAACCTTTGTCAGAAGCATAACCTGCAAATATCCTCTCCCATTCTGAGGGCTGTTTGCTTGCTTTATTTACTATGTTCTTGGCTGTGCAGAAGCTTTTTAGTTTGATCAGATCCCAGTAATATATTTTTGGTGTTGCTTCAATTGCCTGGAAGATCCTCCTCATAAAGTATTCTCCCAGGCCAATTTCTTCAAGTGTTTCTCTTTCACTCTCTTCAAGAAGCTTTATAGTTTCATGTCTTAAGTTTAAATCTTTTATCCAGTGAGAGTCAATTTTTTGTTAATTGTGAAAGGTGTGGGTCCAGTTTTAGTCTTCTACAAGTCACCAGCCAATTCTCCCAGCTCCATTTGTGAAATAGGGAATATTTCCCCCAATTTATATTTTTGTTGGGCTTATCAAAGATCAAATGATGATAAGTGTCTGGATTCATCTCTTGGTTCTCAATTCTGTTCCATATAGCTACTTTTCTATTTTTGTGCCAATATCATGCTGTTTTGATCACTATAGATTTATTGTATAGTTTGAAGTATGGCAGTATGATTCCTACTGATTTGTTTTTATTTGTGAGTAATGTCTGGGATAATCAAGGTTTTTATCTGATTCCACATAAAATGAAGTACTATTTTTTATGGATATTTAAAGTATGATGGTGGTGCTTTGATAGGGATTGTATTAAATTTGTAAATTACTTTGGGTAATATGGACATTTTAACAATGTTCATTCTTCCTAGCCATGAGCATGGTATGTTTTTCCATTTGTTAAAATATTCAGCTATTTCTTTTCTCAGAGTTTCATAGTCCTCTTTATAGAGATCTTTCACATCCTTTGTTAGGTAAATTTCCAAATATCTCATCTTCTTTGGCACAACTGTAAAGGGAATAGAGTCCTTGACTATTTTTTTGGCTTGACTATTAGTGGTATATATAAAAGCTACTGATGTGTGAGTATTGATTTTGTATCCTGAAGTGCTACTGTATTCTTTGATCAATTCTAAGAATTTGTGGTAGAGTCCCTGCAATTTTCCAGGTATAAAATCGTATTATTTGTGAAGAGAACGTTTGATCTCCTCTGACCCTATTTGTATACCTTTGATCACCTTCTCTCCCCTAATTGCAATGGCTAAGACTTCCATTACAATGTTAAAAAGCAGTGGAGACAATGGGAAACCTTACCTGGTTCCTGATCTGAGTGGAAATGTTTTCAATTTTACTCCATTCAATATATATTTGCTGTGGGTTTGCTGTAGATGGCCTCTATCAGTTTAAGGAATGTTCCTTCTATTCCTATTTTCTTAAGTGTTCTGATCATGAAAGGATGCTGGATATTGTCCAAAGGTTTTTCTGCATCAATTGAGAGAATAATATGGTCTTTGTTTTTTAATATGTTTATGTGATGTGTTATATTTATAGATTTACATATATTGAACCAGCCTTGAGAGTCTGGGATAAAACCCACTAGTTCATGGTGTATATTTTGTTTAATGTGTTGCTGGATTCCATTTGCTAGGATCTTACTGAATATTTTTTGCATCTATGTTCATTAAAGATATTGGTCTATAGTTTTCTTTTCTTGTTGGGTCTTCTCCTGGTTTGGGGATCAATGTGATATTTGATTCTTAGAATGTGTTAGGATGTATTCCTTCTTTCGATGTTTTGCAAAAGGTTAAGTAATATAGGTACTAGTTCCTCTTTAAAGGTTTGGTAGAATTGTGATCTGGTCCCGGACTCTTCTTTTTGAGGAGATTTTGTTTAGTTGATTCTATTTCAGTATTTGATATAGGTCTGTTCAGCATTTCCAATTCTTTCTGATTAAGTCTAGGAAGTTGGCATGCTTCCGAGTATTGGTCAATTTCTTTCAGATTTTCATATTTCTGAGAATAAAGTTTTTCGTAGTATTCATTAAGGATTTTTTTGAATTTCTGAGGTGCCTGTTGTTATTTTGCCTTTGTCATTTCTTATTGATGATACTATGGACTTTAATTTTCTAGTTTTGGTTAGGTTGGCCAAAGGTTTATCAATTTTGTTGAATTTTTCAAAAAACCAAATATTTGATTCAGCCAAGTAAACATAAAAGAATTATTTTGAATAATTCTTTTGTTTTTGATTTCATTTAATTCTACTCTAATTTTAGTTATTTCTTTTCTTCTGCTGTGTTTGGGTTTGGAATGTTCTTCCTTTTCCAGTTGCTTTAGATGCATTAAGTTATTAACTTCCTCTCTTCCCATTCCCTTGAAGAAGGCTTGCAACGCTATAAATTTCCCTCTTAGGACTGCCTTTGCAATATCCCACAGGTTCTGATAATTCATGTCTTCATTATTGTTTTATTCCAAAAATTTGGCAATTTCCTTCTTAATTTCATCTATGACCCAGCCATCATTCAGCTTAAGGTTATTTAGTTTCCATGTTTTTTGACGAGTATGCAGATACCTGTTCAACTTATATTGCATGATGATCTTAGAAAATACAAGAAATAATTTCCATTCTTTTAAATTTGCTGAGGTTAGACTTTTGACCTAAGATGTGATCAATTTTGGAGGATGTTCCATAGGCTGATGAGAAGAATGTGTATTCAGTTTGTTAGAATGAAATGTTCTGTAGATGTCTGTTAAATGCAATTGTTGTATGATAAAATTAAAGTCCAAAATTTCTTTTCTTAGTTTCTTATTGGAGGATCTATCCAATACTGCCAAAGGGGTGTTAAAATCTCCAACTGTTATGGTTCTGGAAGATATTAAATTGCTCACGTCTGTTAGGGTCTCCCTTATAAATTGAGGAGCATTGTGGTTGGGTGCATAAATGTTAATAATTGACATCTCATCATGTTGAGTATTTCCCTTAACAAATATGAAGTGACCATCCTGTCTTTCCTTACTTTTGTTGGTTTAAAGACTAGTGTATCTGCAAATAAAATTGTTACCCCTGTTTTTTTCTGATTTCTATTTGCTTGGATTATAGATGTCCATCCCTTCACCCTGAGTGTATATTTATCCTTTAAGGTAAGATGAGATTCTTGTATGCAACAGCTATATGGCCTGAGTTTTTCTATCAAGTCAGCCAACCCGTACCTCTTTAGAGGATAGTTTAAGCCGTTCACATTAATTTGGAGTGTTGATAAGCATGATAATAATTTGGGTGTCATGTTTTTCAAAAGTATAGTGGACATTTTGAATCTTTTCACCACTGTGGATATTGGGTTTTGGTCATGAATTTCAGAGCGAGTTTACTTTGGTGGTAGAGTATTGTGCTGGTCATTATGGAGGATGGGTCTGATGATATCCTGAAGAGCTGGTTTGATTATGGCAAATTTCTTCAATGTGT
>CAUYRH010105918.1:0-10533 GCA_963574655.1 Perodicticus potto | reverse complement strand
AATAATTTATTAAATTTAATTTGTTCGGTTTTTATCCAATTTAATTTAAAGTTTTCCACTTTTATTTTCTTTTTTTTTTTTTTTTTTTTTTTTTTGGTTTTCTTTCTAAGAAAGAAAACCAAGAAAATCAACTTTAATCTTTCAGTCAGAATTGTGTGAGCTGAACCAGTTGAGATGTCTAAGGTGTTGGCTATTGTTTCTGCTGTTAATTGTTGGTCCTCCTTCAATTAGGGCATGAACAAGATTCATTTTTTTCCTTGCAAGTTGGTGAAAATGGTCTTCTGCTAAGGGCTTCATCTTCAATATTGTCTCATACCTTCTTAAAATGATTTCTCCATCTGTAAACTGATTATTCCTTTGGGGCATTGTCCTCATAAACTTCTTGTAAAGCAGCAGTGATTTCCCCATTCTTCTACCCAAGCTTCATCATATAAATTTGATGTTTGCTTTTGCTTCAATTTTTAGCAGAATTGATATTGCTCTCATAGGAGTTCTTTTCAAACTGATGTCTTATTCTTCGTAATGCCTTAAACTAAGAACTGATCCTGTTCAGAAATGTTATAACAAATTGGTACAAGTT
Organism: Perodicticus potto; assembly: GCA_963574655.1. NCBI lineage: Eukaryota > Metazoa > Chordata > Mammalia > Primates > Lorisidae > Perodicticus > Perodicticus potto. Next base: position 9,953 of record CAUYRH010105918.1, on the reverse strand, counting down.
TATTTCGGTACAAAAAAATTTGAAGTCTGTGTGTAGCTTTTTCATAATACACATTTTCCATGAACTTTTTTTTCCTTCGAGACAGAGTCTCACTATGTTGCCCTCGATAGAGTGTCTGTGGCATTACAGCTCACAGCTACCTCAAACTCTTGGGCTTAAGCAATTCTTACCTCAGCCTCCCACTAGCTGGGACTACAGGTGCCTGCCACAACATCCAGCTACTTTTTTGTTGCAGTTCTCATTGTTGTTTAACAGGCCCAGGCTAGGTTCAAATCTACCAGCCCTGTTACATGTGGCTGGTGCCCTAACCACTGAGCTATGGGTGCCGAGCCTCCATGAACTTTTTGAAGTCCCTTCATTGAAATTGAAATAAAATACAACTGGATAGTGTAAGATTGTTAGATCTAGCACTTTTCTAGCATAAGAAGTCAATAGATGGATAGATGATGTCTAAAACTGATGAGTCTATAAATAGCAATAAAATCATACTGTAAAGGAATGTGGTCAGGGTGGCACATATACCGAGGCTGGCCATTTCCAACTAGGCCTGTGCCAGCTAAAACAACAATGACGATGCAACAATAACAACAAAAATAATAGCTGGGTGTTGCAGCCAGTGCCTATAGTCCCAGCTACTTGGGAGGCTGAGGCAAGAGGATCACTTGAGCTGAAAAGTTTGAGGCTGCTATGAGTTATGATGCCATGGCACTCTGCCCAGGGCAACATAGTGAGACTCTGTCTCAAAAAACAAAAAAAAAAAGGAGGCACCTGTGGCTCAGTGGGCAGGGTGCCAGCCCCATATACTGAGGGTGGCAGGTTCAAACCCAGCCCCACTGAACTGCAACAAACAAAAATAACTGGGCATTGTGGCAGGTGCCTGTTCCCAGCTACTTGGGAGGCGGAGACAAGAGAATGGCCTAAGCCCAGGAGTTGGAGGTTGCTGTGAGCTGTGACTCCACGGCATTCTACCGTGGGCGATAAAGTGAAACTCTGTCTCTACCAAAAAAAAAAAAAAAAAAAAAAAAAAAGGAATGTGGTCATAATTACTAAATGAACCAGCTTCAAATATTTAAGTCTGCTTCTGTGCATCAGAACTAAGGTATGGTAAAGGGTGGGTAAGGGAACTGTGATTTTTTATTATGTGATTTTTGATTCTGAATTAGTTTTTTATTGTATAAATATATTCTATTAATACATAAATTTGGCAATTACAAAAAAGAAAGCTAACTCTGGATGTGTTGTAAAGGTATACCTGGAGAAGGTAGAAACGCAGGATAGATTCTAATCCTGACAACAGATAAGAGTCTGATCTAGGCTGGTCAGATGAACAAATATTTAACCAGATCGTATTAGTTCATTTTGAGTCACCACAAAGGAAATACCTGGGGCTGGGTAATTTGTAAAGAAAAGAGATTTATTTGGCTCACAGTTCTGCAGGCTGTATAGGAAGCAGTGTACCACTGTTTCCAGTGAAGGCTTCAGGGAGCTTCCAATTGAGAAAACAGGTGACGGGGGAGCAGAGGTGTTGCATGGTGAGAGAGGGAGCAAGAGATGGAGGATGTGGTGTCAGGCTTCTTTATTTTTATTTTTTAAAAAAACTTCTTTTTTATTAGATCATAACTGTGTACAGAGCAAGTGATCCCATTTCATTATGGGCAAGAGACTTGAACAGAAGCTTCTCTGCAGAAGATAGGCACACGGCCTATAGACACATGAAAAAATGCTCATCATCTTTAATCATCAGAGAAATGCAAATAAAAAACCACTTTGAGATATCATTTAACTCCAGTAAGATTAGCCCACATAACAAAATCTCAGGTGCCAGGCTTCTTCAAAGAACGAGCTCTCACGTGAATTAAGTGAGAACTCACTCATTACTGTGGGGAAGGCACTGAACCAACCATTCATGAAGGAATCTGCCCCCATGACCCAGACACCTCTCAGCAGGCCCCACCTCCAACACCGGGGGTCACATTTCAACCTGCAATTTGGAGGGGACAAGTATTCAATCTATATCACAGATTTATTCCATTCATATCCATGAAGATCTTTCTCTATGAGCAGTCTTATTACCATGTAATCTCCTTCAGAGTGGGGACCTTATCTTCTTTGCTCATTGCTGTGTCCTCAGCATCTAGCACAGTGTCTGGCACTTATGGAAGCTCAATAAATATTTGTTAAATGAATGAATGAACAAATCTTGACACATTTCTGCAAGGCCAAATTGCATTCTCTCTGATTCCTAAGGAGATTTTTTTTTTTTTGGACGAAAGATCTTTATTGGTGGGGAAGCTGCAGAGCAGCATTAAGGAGGAGGGGGAGAGAGAGAGAGAAAGAGAGAGAGAGAGGGCACACGGGGGACAGGGTGGAGAGGAGGAGGAGAAGAGCAGAGAAGAGAAGAGAGAGAAGAGAAGAGAAGAAGAACTAAGGAGATGTTTATTAACACAAGAAATGCTTCCTTAGATGGCAACAAAATAATGGCCAAACCACTATTGTCTCTGCTTTTCCGAAACAAGAGAGAAAAGGGGGAGCCCCACATAATCTTATGGCAAGCAGGGTGATGTTCTCAGGAGCACAGATAATATCTGTAACCCTGATGTTCACATTCCCAGGTAAAGCATTAGAGGGAATAGTGGGGAAGGCTTGTTTTATTTGGACCTATGTGTTTAGAGTTTTCAAGATTCCATTCTCTTTATCTTTAGCAAATAGACCCTGATCAAAAATGGAATTGAAAAATCATGATCTAAGTATTTTTCGTACAAGGTGTTGTAACAGATTTTTGTACAAGATAACCACCAGCTTAGTTTGAATCTGAGAAAGTGATATTCAAGAGGCTAAGTGCCTGAGACTATATCAAGTTATACAACTGTCTGTAAGCAGTGCCAAAGGAATTTTGGATCTGTATATTAGAAAATAAGAAAGAGATGTTGGATACCTTTTAGCTGCAAAACAACTGAACCTATATTTAGACTGCAAGTCCACTTTCTGAATCCTCGGAACTCGGAAGATTGGACTTCCAAGCAGATGCTCTACTGGTGAAGGACATAAGCAAGGCTAGATTGATTTTTTAAATAAAACCTACCATGTCATCACTTGCTAGGCAGATTACAGACAAAATGACCTTATTCATGGATATTGGTTGCATTCCCTAGAATTTTAAAATATGGCGCAATATTGTATCTATAAAATAAAAAAAAAATCTGTTAACTGCATGAAGATAAATTACCAAGGCAAGAAGCCAGTTGCAGAGGAGAAAGACACGAATCATTATGTTGGTGGGAGTGAGGTGCAACGTGGAGATGCAACTTAGTTCCCCTACCTCTCTCCCCACTTGCACACATAAATTTCACTCAGACATAACTCTCAGCAGCTGCTCCACCTCTGAAAATACTTCAAAATTTTGGGCCCGCCTACTTTGCTCCAACTTGAACCAATTAACCCTGTTAATTTGTGTTAACCATTGGAATTTCTAAGCTAGTCCATGTATCCCGTGTTATGTGGTTTGGTTTCACTGCCACTTTTATAGCATGAAAAAGGTTTTTTTTAATTAAGAGTTGGGAGAATGCTCAAAAATAAGGGGCCATTTTTATTTTCACAGAACACACAAGGCATAAAATATGTTTCTCAAAATTGCAGCTGTTAAGTAACACAAATAGTTTTCCAGTCTCCTAAACATTTGCTTATGCACTTCTGCATTCTGATGATACCATTCGAAAGTTGTGCTGATTAAATGCATATCAGGAATAGGAAAGACCATTTCTTCTCTATTCTTACTTCTTTGGAATCAGCAGTAGTTCTTTGGAATTACCATCATAATTCTAGACTAAATAGTTAAGAGCAAGTAGAATTTACTCAGGAAGAGGTGACAACCGGGTCTTGTCCTAAACATGAAAGTGAAGGCTCTGTCATTCATACAGTGTCAGTGCCTGATCTTGGGACTGGTTACATGGAAATGGACCAGCAAATCTTGTCTGTGTCCTCATGGAGCTCACAGTCTGGTAGGCAGGGCCAGACCATAACCAAGAGCTCAAAGAGTGAGCCTTTCAGGTTGCAATTAGAGCTACAGTGGAAATAAACAGGACAGAATGGGCTGAGTGTCACCGAGGAGTACTACTATGGAGATTCAGTCTTCTTTATGTGACCAGGATATCCTTGCCCTGAGAAGGTTTCAGTCCAGTGAAGGAGGCAGACCAAAAACAAGTAGACAAATAATGCAGGTTATGATAAAAGAAATAAACAAAAGATCAAAGGGTGATCAGAGAAAGCCTCTCTCTGTGAGGAGATGCCATGTTAGCTGAGGCCTCATGGATGAAAAGGAACCAGCCAAGACCAGACCTGGACAAAGAACATTCCAAGCAGTGGGATCAAAAAGTCTAAGACACACTGGCTCAGCACCCTTTGCACAGTGGATACAGTGCTGGCCACATACACCAAGGCTGGCAGGTTCCAACCCAGACCGGGCCAGCTAGACATCAATGACAACTGCTACAAAAAAATAGCCAGGCATTGTGGCAGGTGCCTATAGTCCCAGCTACTTGGGAGGCTAAGGCAAGAAAATTGCTTAAGCCCAAGAGTTTGAGGTTGCTGTGAGCTGTGACATCACAGCACTCTATCGAGGGCAACACAGTGAGACTCTGTCTCAAAAAAATAAATAAATAAAAAATAAAATAAATAAATACCAGGTTTTTTTAAAATAAAAAAAATCTAAGACACAGAAAAGCCAGACATTTCCAGGATGGAGGCCAATATGGGCTGTGGACCAAGAGGGAGAATGGAACAAAATGAAGTTGGAGAGATAGATTAGGGCCAGCTTCTTTTGGTCCTTCCAGCCCCATGGTGAAGAATGGAAGTCTTACTCCAAGTGCACTGAGAACATGGAAAATTGGGCTGGGCATGGTGGCTCATGCTTGTAATCCCAACGCTTGGGAGGCTGAGGCAGGTGGATTGCCTGAGCTCACAGATTCAAGACCAGCCTGAGCCAGAGCGAAACCTTGTCTCTAAAAAATAGCCAAAGGTTGTGGCAGGTGCCTGTAGTCCCAGCTACTTGGGAGGCTGAGGCAAGAAAATCGCTTAAGCCCAAGAGTTTAAGGTTGCTGTGAGCTGTGACAGCACAGCACTCTACCGAGGGCAACATAGTGAGACTCTGTCTCAAAAAAAAAAAAAAAAGGAAAAGTTGCCTATAGTCTCTTATTCCTTAGTCTTCTGTTCCAGAGTGGCTCTTTGCCATTGTGTATATGGCTATAGGGCATCTATGAAAAATGGGAAATGCCTGAAAGCATAATAAATTAGCCTTGACCTTAAACATTTCAAAGATGTTTAACTGATATTTACATACAGCAGTTACATGCAAGCCTATTCTTGGAGATTGTTATGGCCAAGTAACCTAGTAAGTCAGGTGAAGCCTGAGTCCATTCCCTTTTCTCTCTTCCTAAAATGGTTAACAGAAATGATGTTTCCAACACAGAGTAGTGTTTGTCATGTTCATACTACCTTCCCCTGTTAATAAGTAACTAAGGTAGCGGTCTGATCAGTTATATATGACCTCCTTCCAAAGAGGATGTGAAGTGGGTCACATCAATATATAGGTAACATGGCCAGGCACGGTGGCTCACACCTGTAATCCTAGCACTCTGGGAGACTGAGGCAGGCAGATCGCCTGAGCTCTGGAGTTTGAGACCAGCCTGAGCTAGAACGAGACCCCATCTCTAAAAATAGCTGGGCATTGTGGCAGGCACCTGTAGTCCCAGCTACTTGGGACGCTGAGGCAAAGGGATCACTTGAGCCTAAGAGTATGAGGTTGCTGTAAGCTATGACACTATGGCACTCTACTCTACCAAAGGTGACAAAGTGAGACTCTGTCTCAAACAAAATCGAAATAAAAAAAATATAGGCAACATAATAGAATACAAAATAACCAATAGATAAAATTTGTGACCTAGGGAAAATATAGGTAGGATCATGAAACTTAAAGTTACAAGAATACACTGAAATGCCACCAGTGGATCGCAAACCTGGCTCTGGGCTTCCTTGTGGACAAAGGGAAAGAAGGAAGCAAGGCAAAGTTCACATTATGAGATAAGCCACAGTTTTGCTAAAGATAAATACAGCTTTTCTTAAATTAGGAGCCTGAGAGAAATTTCTCTCTTGGGTTCTGTTAGGTTGGGGACATTGTGCTCAAGTGGACCTACATCTTTTTTCAAAAGTAGCTTTATTAAGGTATATTCACACACCATAAAAATTCACCGGTTTTAAGTGTACAATTCCTTATGTCTTCTTCTTTTTTTTTTTTTGAGACAGAGCCTCAAGCTGTCACCCTGGATACAGTGCTGTGGCATCACAGCTCACAGCAACCTCCAATTCCTGGGCTCAAGCGAGTCACCTGCCTCTGCCTCCCAAGTAGCTGGGACTACAGGCGCCTGCCACAACGCCTGGCCATTTTTTTGGTTGCAGCTGTCATTGTTGTTTGGTAGGCCTGGGCTGGATTTGAACCCGCCAGCTCAGGTGTATGTGGCTGGCGCCTTAGACGGTTGAGCTACAGGCGCCGAGCCTCCTTATGTCTTCTTAATGATTTCTACATGAGAACACTTAAGGAGGTTTTGTAATTAGAAGACAGAATTACTATCTTTCCTGCAGATAAAGTGACTTATGTGGGTAACCATGCTTTCTCCTAGCAAAAAGCTCTACAATTGTTATCATATTGCTAATCTTAAAGATTATCATATTACACATATAATTGTTCCATTTTATAACATAGAGAGCCTAAGGATCAGGCAAGTTGAGAAATTTAGCTGAAGTCAGACGTTTACCCATGGCTAGACTTCAAAACTGGAATGTTATGCAAGCCATATTCTGATTCCAATTGCTTAATATGGATTTATTTTCCCTGTTTACAGATTGCTACTCTTGTAGTACATTCATCTCACTCAACTGAAGTCCAGAAATGTGAAAGGGGTCCAGGAATTCAAACACTCTTAAAACTTACTTCAGATTGCTAAACACAGATTAAGTGTAAGTAATACACTCCAATGCTATAAATGAGGAACTAAAATGTTTTCTTTTTTATTTGGGGGTAAACATATAAAAAATTTGTTTTGAACCTTAAAAAAAGTAGGTAGAACATTCCATCACGTTGGTGCAGAGATCAGTTTCTCAGAACTTGGCTGGTTGTTGGTTAATGATGTGTGGCCCAATAGGCATGTGTGGATAATAGCTCTTAAGCAGAATGTGAAATATGCAGCTCTTACTGCGAAAGACTTTGCTATTTTCCCAAAGTATATTAACAGAAGGATAACATAAAATCCAAAAGATTTGTAAATTCATCCTCTTTGTTTATCTAGCATTTTCAGCCTTATAAAGTTTCCTACGGAACCAAGCAAAGATTTGACCATTCTGGAACCCATTGTCCTGGAACAGGACGTGTTTATGATTGCTCCAGAGTCCAGCCAGCACAGATTAAGAGGTAGAGAGGGACAAGGAGGCCAGAGGTGTTTGCTTGTGTCATCTAAGAATCTAGCACAATGCTGGGTTCATAGTAGGTGCTCAGTGATTGGATTTTAACCTGAACACAATGGGGTGGGGAAACAGAATTTTTATTTCCCTATTTTGTGTACATTAAAAAAATCTTTTTGTTGAGTGTAGGTGTAGAGCTTGGTGAAGTTTAACCACTTGACCACACCTGTGTTGTCAGTTATGCATTTGCAATGAAGGATTTTTTTTTTCAATGAAGGATTTGTAACAGGGAATGAGAAAAAAATGGGTAAGACCTACCCTTGGCCCTGGAGGAAGATGTAGTTCTGCAGGGGAGACATATGACAAACAAAATACTGAGGTTATATGTTATAATCAAAGTGCTGAGTTTGTGAGAAGTGTATACATGATACCTAGGGACATGGTGGAGTAAGTGGCTCACTTTACCTTGGTTGTTGGTGAAGTCTGCACAGAAGAGGGAACATTTGAGATAGGTTTTAAAGGATAAGAGGATGGAAAAGGATGTAGATAGAACTTGGCACGTGGAAAAGAACAGCATGGGCAAATGCCAGTTTGGGAGAACTCTAAGACAGTGTGGCAGGAACACTGGGGACACAGACATTCCTTTGTTGACCCTTCCACCTGATACTTTGTCCCTGCTCCCTTCACAGCCCAACTGCTCCAAAGGATCATCTGCTTACTTTGCCCCTTTCTCCCCATCTCCTGTCCACTCCTCAACCCACTCCAATCTCTTCCAGACTCTCCACTTGGCTGAAACAGCTCTTGATTTTATGTGGCAAATCCAAGGAACATTCTTCAGTCCTTATATTATTTAGCTTCTCGGCAATATCCAAAAGTCAGACATTCTCTCATTCTTAAGACAATCTCTTTTCTTGGTTTCTGTGACATCCCACACCCACAAGATTCTCCTTCAGTGTCTTTTACTGAATCCCTTTCTTCCTCTACTCATGCAAAGAGTGAATAAAAGAATACATGAAGAGTGCTTAGAATAGCTCATGGCAAATAATGAGCACTCAATAAACAGTATCTATTATTTTTTCTGGTCTCCTGGTACCATCTTTTTTATTTTTCCAGTCCTAGCATCTGTTTCTATTCTTCTTCTTCTTTTTTTTTTAACAAGTGAACAGTTTATTAAGAATTAAACTGAGGTATGATGTGATACAGTACAAGCAAGACACTCAAGATAGGTATAATAGTACTACTCACACAAAAACTTAAATTTCACCTCAAAAAAAAATCACAAGCCAAAAGAGAAAGCAATTTCACTGTTATAAAATAAGATATTTCATGCAAAGTATTAACTCTGCCCCCCCAAAGCCCAACCTCCCAACAAACAAATTTTTTTTAAATTAAATAATAGCTGTGTACATTAATGCAATCATGGGGTACAATGTGCTGGTTTCATATACAATCTGAAATATTTTCATCAAACTGGTTAACATAGCCTTCGTGGCATTTTCTTAGTTATTGTGTTAAGACCTTTATATTCTGCATTTAGTAAGTTTCACCTGTACCCTTCTAAGATGCACCGTAGGTGTGGCCCCACCAATTACCCTCCCTCCACCCATCCTCCCGCCTTCTCTCCCCTCCCTTGCCCCTTTCCCCCATATTCTTGTGCTATAATATGGTTATAGGCTTCACATGAAAGCTATAAATTAGTTTCATAGTAGGGATGAGTACATTGGATACTTTTTCTTCCATTCTTGAGATACTTTGCTAAGAAGAATATGTTCCAGCTCCATCCATGTAAACATGAAAGAGGTAAAGTCTCCATCTTTCCTTAAGGCTGCGTAATATTCCATGGTGTACACATACCACAATTTATTAATCCATTCGTGGGTCGATGGGCACTTGGGCTTCTTCCATGACTTAGTAATTATGAATTGGGCTGCAATGAACATTCTGGCACAGATATCTTTGTTATAATGTGATTTTTAGTCTTCTGGATATATACCTAGTAGAGGAATTATAGGATCGAATGGCAGGTCTATTTTTAGATCTCCAAGTATTCCCCAAACATCTTTCCAAAAGGAACGTATTAGTTTGCATTCCCACCAGCAATGTAGAAGTGTTCCCTTTTCTCCACATCCACGCCAGAATCTCTGGTTCTGAGATTTTGTGATGTGGGCTAATCTTACTGGAGTTAGATGATATCTCAAAGTAGTTTTGATTTGCATTTCTCTGATGATTAAGGATGGTGAGCATTTTTTCACGTGTCTGTAGGCCGTGCTCCTGTCTTCTTCAGAGAAGTTTCTCTTCAAGTCCCTTGCCCACCCTGAGATGGGATCACTTGTTCTTTTCTTGCTAATACATTTGAGTTCTCTGTGGATTCTGGTTATTAAACCTTTGTTGGAGGCATAACCTGCAAATATCTTCTCCCCTTCTGAGGGCTGTCTGCTTGCTTTACTTACTGTGTTCTTGGCTGAGCAGAAAATTTTTAGTTTGATCAGGTTCCAGTAGTGTCT
>CAUYRH010105916.1:0-26709 GCA_963574655.1 Perodicticus potto | reverse complement strand
GAAGTCTTTCCCCAGGCTGATATCTTCCAGTGTTTTTCCTATGCTTTCTTTCAGGATTGTTATTGTGTCATGCCTTAAATTTAAGTCCTTTATCCAACTTGAATCAATTTTTGTGAGTGGAGAAAGGTGAGGGTCCAGTTTGTTTAAAGTTCTTAAAATAGTGCCCAGCACATAGTAAGTACTCAATAAATACATAGTATTAGCCATAAGTTGGAAGGGTGTGGGCATGGGTGCACTAATTTAGCAATCATAAGCATGAAGAGATTATTACTTTTTTTTTTTTTTTGGCGGGGGCCAGGTTCTGAACCCACCACCTGTGGAATATGGAACCAGTGCCCTACTCCTTTGAGCCACAGGTACCGTCCCATGAGGAGATTATTTTTTAAACAAAAAAATTAAAAACTAAAACATTAAAAACAACCCGCCAGGCACACTAGCCTTCAAACAGCATTATTCTCCCTAAATCTTTAGATTTTAAAAATTCCAGATGAGTTCATTGCAACATAATTTTTTTCCTCTTCCTTTTTCTTTTTTTTAATTTTTTCTTATTATAGATACATAATAGTTTATATCTTTATAGGGTAGGTACAAATGATGTTTTGATGCCCATACAATGTGAATTACTCAAATCAGGATACTTGGGTAATCCATGATTCAGGCATTTAACATTTCTTTGTGTTATGAACATTTCAATTCCATTCTTTTATTTTAAAGTGTACCTTAAATTACTGTTTATTAGAGCACTTTGTTGTGCTGTGAAATATTTTTCATTCTATCTGACTAAGCATATTTTTGCACACATTAACTGTTGCCACTTATCTCCTGCTTCTTGCTGCCTTTCCCGGCCTCTAGTAACCATCATTCTACTCTGCCTCCATGAGATCAGATGTTTATATTTATTTATTCATTTTATCTTTTACAATAATTTTTAAAAATTTCATATTACCATGAGGGGACAAATGATTAGGTTACATTGTTTGCATTTCCATGGTCAAGTTCAAGTTGTAGTTGAGCCATTCACCTGGGGTAGTGCTGTATACCCTTACATTGTGCACATTAGGTGAGAGCACACCAGTCCCCCACCCCCCTCCCAGCTCCTCTTTCTCTCCTCCCCCTTCCCGCCACTTGAATATACTTGCGTTTTTCTTTCTTGTGGATGTGTGGTTGTTTATATATTGGTTTCATATTAGAATTGAGTACATTGGATACTTGCTTTTCCATTCTTGTGATACTTTACTAAGAAACATGTGTTCCAACTCTATCCTGGTAAATACAAAAGATGTAAAGTCTCCATCTTTTTTATGGCTGAATAGTATTCCATATACATATACCACATTTTTTAAATCCATTCCTGGGTTGGTGGGCACTTAGGGTGTTTCCTCTCTTCCTTTTCTGATGCTGCGGCTATGTTCTGCTATCTCTGTAAACATTTCTGAAGTTTCTCTGAGCTGTACTTTACATCGGCTGTGGAGAGAGTAGATAGAAAATCAGTATCTACCTGCAGAGGTGGTTTTGAGGCATAAATAAGATGGAAAAATTCCTGCTGAGGGCTCGCGATGTTCCTCAGTCCTGAGACTGAGTGCTACCTTCCGACCGCAGATGCTTGTTCACAGTGTGCAGCCTGCAGAATCCCAGGTGGCCGTAAGGTCCCAGCTCGGGCCAAGCACCTGCCTGGTGCATCCCCATCCCTGGGGGAATCCCCAGTCCCCTGTGCCCCGAGGCACAGCACCGTGCCCACTCCCACAGTTCTCATCAACGACTGTGAGGCAGTAAACAAGGAGATGATGCTGAGTGCTGACCATCAGGAGAGGTGAAGTAGGAGATGCCTTCCTCCAACCGCGACAAGCAAACTGCCCCTGGAAGGAACCACCTGGCCAGGACGCGAGGGCAGCCTCCAGTGCTGAGAGCAGCCCTCGGCCACACCTGCAAGGACACAGGCTCCTCAATCCTAGAGCCGCAGGGATTTTGCCAACAAACTAAATGAGCTCGAAAAAAGATCTTTCCCTAGTTGACCCTCCAGAAGAGGACAGAGCCTGTCAACGCTTCCATTTTAGGCTTGTGACATGCTGAACAGAGGACTCAGCGGAAACTGTGCTGGACGCCCGCCACGGGAAGTGGAAGGAATGGATTCATGTGGTTTGAAACCTCTACATTGGTGGCAATTTGTTGTGCAGGAATAAAAAATTAATACTTTTTTTTCCATCTCAAAATGAGATTTAGAGATAATGGAATCTCAGACACTTAAGATAGCAATTGTCTTAGTTCATTTGTGTCGCTGGCGAGGGGTGCCTGAAGGTGGGCAGTTGGTTTCCATGGCTCATGGTTCTGCAGGCTGTACAGAAAGTGTGGCATCAGCATCTGCTTCTGGTGAGGCCTCTGGAAGCTTCCAGTCATGGCAGAAAGCAAAGAGGTGTGTGCAGAGCGCGTGGTGGGGAGAAGGTGCCGGCTCCTTTTAACAACCAGCTCTTGCGGGACTGTCATAGGAACTAATGGAGTGAACTCATTACTGCAAGGTCAGCAAGACATTCCTAAGGGATTAGACCCCTGGGACCTGAGCCAAACAGGCCCTCCCTCCAACATTGGAACACTGGGGATCAAATTTCAACAAGAGACTTGGCCATATCCCAACCATAGCAGCAATACAATGTCCTAACTATAAGAGGTAAAAGGAAAGTCATTTCCAAGAGAAAAAATATGTAATATATGTATTTCAATGAGTAAGTGCCTAGGCACAACCACACGGGCAGATACAGGGAAGAGTCGGTGTTTGCACTGGTGACCGCTGTGGCTGTCCTAGGTACATATGCAGGCTGACTCAGGATCTCAAACTCTGTATGTGATTCTTCCAAAACAGTGAACAACTCCTGGTAAAATTCTGTACAAAAGTATAATCTTCTGTCCATTTATGTATTAGCTGTGTTTCCCCAAATACCATCGTATATTAAAACCTTGTGAAAAATATCAAACACAACATGTGTGTGTGTGTGTGCCCCAATAATATTCTGAAATTTAAAAAAAAATAGAAAATAAATATTTCATGCTCAAGTTGGGTTTTACATGCATGTAAGTATTAACAGGTCTCTCATGTACAAGATTATCAAGTTGCGACATTTGCAAGTCATCCAGGATGCAGGAAAAATTCTTGTTTGGAACAGGAACCATCCTTAAAGGCCAAGAGCCCCCTTCCCTGTTGTGGTAAAATTCCAGCTTCTTGTCCAGATTTCCAAAATGACCCCCAGGGGCCAGTGGTGCTGGCCAGTGTGACATTCAAGTGCTATTCATACTTCCCGCTGCACCCCCCACCCACCAGGCTGTGCTGGGGTTGTTACAGGAGAAGAGGTGCATCCTTAAACTTCTAAGATGCTCCCACCTAAGTTTTTTCTTTTTTACTTCTTTAGCAAGATGACAATATTGATAATGAAATTAAAAATACAAAAGCCTCTAAGTGGTTAAAAAAAAAAAAAGAAGCAGCAGCATGAGAGGGCTTTGTGTGGAGGCAAAGCTCTGAGTCCATGGGGCACATTGAGCTCTGGAAGTGGGAGGGAGACCCAGACCAGTGCGACAAGGTCACGAGGTGAGGCCTGAGTGATACTCCCTTTTTCTCCTGCCCCTAAGGGTAAAATGCAGTGTGCTTTCCAGCCCAATGGGAAAGGCACTGGGATAGCGGGCTGCCCCCTAAAATGGACAGTGTGGCTGCCCCAACTTGCTGCAGGTGTGAAGAACCTTTCCACCCCACTTCAGGGACCCTGAATATCGGGAGGGAAGGCCCTTGGCAGCCTGGGCCCCTCAAAACAGCACCATCTGGACACTTCTGTGAGAGACTCTGAAAGGAGAAATGCTCAAAAATGAACCTGTTTCCTAAACCTCCCATCCCGGGAGAATTTGCCTCCTGGGAATCCCAACTTCCTACAGCCTCTGAGGGTGGCTAAGTATAGAACAGCTCACTAGCAAACCCAAAGGCTCCCTCAGTGCACAAGGCCTCAGAATCAGAATTGGTTTAAACTACAGGTTAGAAGAAAACAGCAGGAAACCTCACTGCTTCCCTGGTAGCACCAGAATGAATTCATCGTCAGGGTGCTTCTCTTTAGAACAGAAAGCCTCTGGTCCTTTTCAATCTGGAGTCTGGATTTTCCTGCCTAAGAAGCTGGGGGATAATGCTGCTTCAGAGCTCAGTTCCTGGTGTGGCCTTGCTCTGGAAAGCATGCAGTATATTTGAGCCCCGTGCTGGTTCCCCCTCCTTATGAAACACCTCTTCTCTCTTACTTCCAGACTTGTTCATTTTTAGCCTATTTACAAGGCAACTTTCTATGTTAAGTCAGGACTGGGAAGGGCCCTATTTCATTAAATTCACTGGCCGAACACAGGCAAATCTCATAGCATCTTTCTGCTTGGAAAGCAAGATAAATAGCTTGTTGAAATTCCACTGGGCAGTACTTTCATTGTTCAGCAAGATTCCTTCCCCAGCAGGTGGGGATATCAAAGTAATTTTTCTACTTCTCTTAGCACCACAGAGGAAGGAGCAACTCTAATCTCAAACAACTGACCTCAAGTGATCCTCCCACCTCAGCCTCCCAGCGTGCTAAGATTACAGCCGTGAGCCACCATGCCTTACCAGCATGGGGAAAACAATTCTCACTATGAATTCAACAATATGGCATGTGAGTTAAAAGAATCCATGGTGCAGGTATAGGGTGGTGGAGGAGGGCACAGGATCATTCCCTGTGGAGCAAGGTTCTGTTCAACATCAAGTTTGATTATGAAGCAAGAGGGTGATTAGAGACATGAAAGTGGGTAGCAAAACAAACTGTGTTTTAGAAAGTGTCCTAATCTTACTTGAAACTTGGAATTGTGTTTTTTCAATCTGTGTACACTTGTCCCCAGTTGTCTTTGAAGTCATTGTGCATTGTGCATTGCACCTTGGATGAGCCAGGGAAATTATTACATGAACAAATAAGCATGTTATGTGTATGTGGTGGTTGCTTTGTACTGAGATGAAAACTCATTTGGGGGTGTGATTAAATGTTAAATTATGATTTTACTTGTGGGGGAAAAAAAGTGTCCTAATCTTAAAACACAGTGGTTTACTGGACTCTGGACAGAGGTTAACATAAAGCAGAACTCCCCAACCTTGGCACTATTGACACTTTACAGATAATTCTTTGTTGTGAGGGTTGTCCTGCACCATCTAGGATGTTCAGCAGAGTTCCAGGCCTCTACTCACTGGGGAGACTTTACCCCCACTCAAGGCACGAGCATTAAAAATGTCCCCAGACATCATGGCTCAGTGCCTGTAGCACAGTGGTTATGGCGCCAGCCACATACACCAAAGTTGGCAGGTTCAAACCTGGCCCAGGCCAGCTAGACAACAATGACAACTGTACCAAAATATAGCTGGGCATTGTGGTGGGCGCCTGTAGTCCAAGCTACTTGGGAGGCTGAGGCAAGAGAATTGCTTAAGTCCAAGAGTTTGAGGTTGCTGTGAGCTGTGACTCCACAGCACTCTGCCAAGGGTGACATAATGAGACTCTGTCTCAAAAAAAAGAACAAAAGTCCCCAGACATTGCTAAGTGTCCTCTGGGAAGCAAAATCTCCCCTCGAATTGAGCACCACTGATGTACAATGTCGTATTCAAGTGTTGGAATCACATTTTAAGAAGGTAACAATCCACCTAGAAAAATATCCCTGAGAAGGGCTTGGGTTGGGACTGGAGGCCCTGCTGTGTCCCTTGTGGGCCACACACGTGGTTCCTGTCCAGGTATGTGCTGGGCGCTCCTTCCACAGCATAATTTAAAAAGAAGAAAAAAAGCTAAGAAGGAAATGGACCAAAACTTACCCAAAGTGACGTGTTATTAATACGATTTCCACTGGGCAGTGGAAATGGTTTCTCTCTGTAACCAGGGTTTCCTTCAGAAGGTGAGGGCCCTCTGAGCTGCTGCAGGTCTCTTGGTGATGTTGGTGCACGTGTCACCTTTGGGCACCTCGTTTCCTGCTACACTGAACAGGACAGCTGCTGCGGTGGGCTAACTTGCCCAGGACCCCCCAGACCGTGCACCAGAGCCGCTGAGTCCAGCCCCACAGACGAGGGCTCTGGAGGAGAAACCCCCTTAGCTCACCTTCTCATCTGGGATACTCCCTGGTGGAGACCTGCAGGTGACTTCTTAGACCTCCCGGAAGAGCAGGTCTTGTAGGTCTGTAATAAAAGTGCTAATGGTGAGAAGTTAGGTTTTCAAACAACAAACCCCAACAACTTTCAGGGCGACCCCAGAAACGCAGTCACACAGTGACACTGGATCCTAGGAAGAACCCCGTTTCCCTCGGCCTCCAGGTGTCTTGCTTTGGGACAGGATTTCTAAAATTCTATGGTCCATATTTGTCAGGGAAGCGCGGCGGCCTAGGCATTTGGAATCACTGCCCTGTAGTAATAAAGCCCGAGGAAGCTGGGCAAGAGCCGTGTCCTGGCGCTTCTGTTGAGCAGACCGGCCCTCAGCAGTGACCTCAGCCCATATTCTGACCCCTCCAGCCAGGGATTCCTGTGGTCTGCGGGGCAGAGGGTTCCCTGTGAGATCTATGAGGTTGCTAGGTGCCCGTGTGTTTTCACTGAAATATAGACAGCAGTTCCATTTATTGACCGGGTGGTAATGAGCTCATGTCAAATGTCCAAACAGATGGCACCGGGAAGGGCTGTGCGCTGTCTGCCCCTCCAGAGCTTGTGATCTGCCAGTGTTGGCATCAAGGGAACTGTCAACTGCAATGTTGACATCAAGGGAGCTACCAGAGAGGAGACTTTTAGGGGACCCAAAACAACCCCACGTCACCGTCCTCCGTTGGCGAGGGCACAGGAGGTGGAGGTTTCTGAGCAGAGAGGAGCTGTAGGTGACGCTCTTGGGAAGGGGTCATTTCTAGCTCCTGTGCCTCTACGCTCATATTGTGGGGTTTTACTTTGCTTCACCCAAAAGAATACTGATCTCTGGGGCTATTTTCCAGATTGGAGAGTTGAAAGTCCATCACTGTTTGAGGCCGTTTTTACTTAGGGCTGCTGGATGCAGAGACAAGGTTGAAATCCCTTGAGGACAATTCCCAAGGGTCCCTAAAGAAGGGACATCACAAGCTCTCTCTGGTGCAAACCTCGCCTCCCTTCAACAGTTCCCAGGACTAACTAGTTAGCAGTTCACTGTGTATAGTAGAGTCATGTGTAGTTGGCACAGTCTAGCGCCAGTATCTGCTTTGACGTCCCTGTTCGAAGTTTGTCCTGCGGATGTCGGGCTCTTCTCGGGCTGTGTACCTGGGGGTGCCAGCAGCTTCCGTGTTTGAGCACCATGTTTTGCTGTGTGTAAGAACATCTACGTAGTTTCCAACTGGGGAAAAAAAAATTTACGTGTGTGATGTCCTAAAGTGAAAACTGCTAAAACCCTCAGGGAGAACAGCTGAGGAACAGAGCTGACTGCGTGACCGTGACCGGAGGTGCTGGGTCCCTGGGCAGCCCACTGGGTTACAGCCACGCCCAGCCCTGCCACAGTCTGCCCTTGGGCTTCCAGGCAAGACCTTTTACAGAATCAACAGCTAGAAAGAAGTCAGCTCTTTGACGTTTCACAAATTGGTAAAAAGAGACTCTTCCAGGTAATTTTGTCTTTTTTTAGTATCATCTTCTGTACTCTGGGAAGCCTTGTTTTCCCACTTTTTGGAGCTTGCTGAGCTTAATAAAACTGGTTAAAAATTGCATTTTTCCTTAAAATGCCCTTTCCAGGTGCAAATGGCTTTTTTGGTTTGGTCTGAAGGTAAGGAGTGAAGGGAAAGCATTGTCACTCTCCCCACATTGGTCATTCTTGTTCCTAATCTCTCGTCTCTGGATATATGTATGAAGGTACATGTGCCAAATTTGAGTTCTCTTTTTCTGTGTGTGCACATGAAAATATTTTTATGTATTCTTTACTCTTATTGATTTGAAAGTAAGTTGCAGACCTGACATTTTACCCCTCAATACTGCAGCACTCATCTCGTGAGAAGTATTCACCCAAATGCCATAATTGCAATTAAAAAATTAATAATTTCATTAAATCACCTAATACTATTTTTTCCCATTAGTATGCAAGTTGATGCCTTTTTATAGAAAAAAGATTACATTCTTTTCACTCTAGAATGGATTTAACTTTTGCCTCGTTCCTTTTGGTCTTTATTTTGTGAATGCTGCTTCCCACAATATTCCCCACACGGCCTACGGACAAAGTTGGATGCTTGGCTTCCTATGGACGGGAAGGCTACCTCGACAGAGCCTGATGGCATCTCAGAGTAGGAAGAGCCATCGGGACAATTATTGAGATTTTTGAAGTCTGGCTTCAGATAGGTCTTTCAATGTGAGGTGAGGGATTCAAGCAAAATTAGTTTATAATCTGTAAGTCCTGTATACAGATGCTACTATCAGTAGCTTTAGGATGAAGAGTTTTGTTTCACCATGTGTTGGCCTTATTCTAAGGCGTTAAATCTAGGCCTGGCACACGGCTGGCCATATGGACCTGCCCTCCCTCCTTCCAGAAAGGAGAAAATTCTCCTTCAACTCCATTCAGGGTAGAAGAGGGAGGCGAGCTACCCTCTAACCCATCACAAGCCTCCAGGGTCACATCTTCCAGCAGAGGCTGTACCTGGTACAGAAACTGTGCTTTCTGTGTTATCCCTCTTGGAGGACAATGCCAAGTATTCCATAGCCTAGTAAATAACGCAGCCACTGCCCAGACCATCCAAGGGAACATCTGGTAAAATTTGTAATGAAGTCTGTGAAACTCTCTTTAGGATTGGCTGCAAGGGGCTAACACCCACTTGTGTCATATAGAATTTCATTTGGCTGGTACTCATTGAAACCCCAAATGGCAGTTGCCTAAGCAAAGTAGAAGATTGTTTTTCTGCACTTAAACACAGAGGGAGAAAGTCTTAAGTTCTCATGGGCTCCACCTTGCTACCAGGGACCCAGCTTGTTTTGTGCCTTTTCATCCTCAGCACTGGCTTCCGTGCTCATGACTGCTGATCACAGCTCGTTGCTGGAGCTTCAGCAATCATGTTGATTCCCAGGCAACAACAAGGGTACACAAGGGGCAACGGCTGTGCTTCCGAACTGGGTCTGGCCGCGGTAACTTCTCAGAAATCCTTCCCAGTAACTTCCCATTACTCCTCATTATCTACACCAGTCATGAGAAAGGCTCAGGAGTGTGGTCTTTTCGGTGGATATAAATAAAACTAGGTTTTATTTAGTGAAGGAGAAGGAAAGAATGAAGATTAAAGAGGTAACTGACAACCTTTGCCAAGTCATTCAAACAAGTTTATGTTGAAAGGGAAGGATATACAGGGCCCCAGGAAACTAAGGCTGAGAAGTGTGGTCAGGTCTCGTGGGATGCAAGAACCAGGAACCCAGGCAGCCACCCTGGGTCTCTTTCTAGGTCTAGGTGGTTTCTAGCCCGTTCCTCACTCAGTACAATTACCTCCTGTTTTCTTTTTCTCCAATCAACTGTTTGCTTCTCTTTGCACCATGTGAAAAATTGTCACTTTCCAGATCCCAAATTCTCATGTTCTGTGCAATGAAAATGGTAGAGACACAAGTCTTTTCTGGATTCCAACTCCCGACCTCCCATGAAAGAGAATCTGATCATCCCTCTTTGGTTGGGAGTTACCCCTTGTCCTACAGTTTGTGGTCTAAGGGCCACTTTATACAAACATGCTGCTAGGTCTGTGTGTGTGTGCATGTGTGTGCTGTGTGTATGTACACACGTGTGTGTTTTGGGTTAAGAGGAGTAATCCTCAAAGGAGCACTTTTCAGCCAGAATAGAAGCTCTCTCCTCCAAATAGACAGACTAAAATAAACTTCTTTTTACAAAAAATATAGATAACTGGGAAGTTCAAAATAAAAAATAAATCCTTTCTGACAATGTGAAATCAAGGAGGCTCTGCCCCACCCTGAAATACTACCTGAACCTCCACATCAAGTCTTTTCTAACCCTTTGGTCGGTTAGATTCTATATCATTCTTTAGTGCTTTATCATTTTGAATCTTAAACAAACAAACAAATAAAAATCCCTGTTGCCAAGCCAACGAGAATATCCCATTCTCCATTCTCCAGCCTACCAGATAAACAGGGTGTACTGTCTTCCCTGGAGCCTGGCATGCTTTCTGGTCAAACAGGCTCCACATTTCCATGAGTTTTAAGATGCTGAATATCAGCCAGTCCATGCCGCCAAGTGTAATTGTTGACAGCTGTGTCTTGAAAAGGGTTTCTTTTGTTGCTCATCCCGCTGAGTGAGCCTAATTGCTTCATTAACATTTAGGCCATGTTACACGTTCAAGTGCTTGTGAGGTATTTGGATTTCAGATGAAGTCTTTTGGGGTTTTTTCTTTTAATTCTTGTTCCAAACATGACAAGCCTCCATTTTTGTAATGGGTTTTTGTGTGTATGGGTGCTATTGACAGAGGATTTGCATCTTTGTTCATTTGTCATGCAAAGGCACATAGAAATGATTGTTAGGGGTTGACCTAGTCATTGAGGCCTTTTATATCTGTGAAAAGCAAATTTCAAATCATTCCTTAGAGTACTTATGACTGCTGATGCTTCATTGCCCAAGACGACAATATCAGCTCCAATGGATAGTGGGGGAAGGGAGGGCCGGGGAAGGAGGTCCTTCCGTACACAAAAAATCTCTGTAGGCTTCCCTAAGCTATCCTAAAGAAACATATAATTTAAACAAAAACCAGTGAGCTTGTTATAAAAATTTAGGTTCAAGATATATCTTCTTACTTACTGTACTAGTGAGATTTTTGCTCTGAATCATTTCTCTGTAGTAATTCAGGAGCTGAGCAGCAAGCAGCCACTGTTCTGTCTGAGGCCCCAGGGTAGGAAGAGTTCCTACAGCAGACATTAACTGCTTATATAATGTCCATTCTCCCTCTCAATAGAATCTGAGTTACTATGAGGTTGACAGTGTGCTCTGTTATAAGTACTAGACTCCCTTGCAGCTAGAGCTGGCCCATGGGACCCAAATCTTGCCAGAGAAATAGGGAAAGTTATTGAATGAAACTTTCAGAAAAGAAAAACTTTTCAGAAGAAGCAGGTGGGCCTGCTGCAGGCTCACAGGCATTTTTCCCTTCACTGCTTTGCCCTTGCCTTTTTATTGTCTTCAAACTGCTGCCATGGCTGCAGGTACAGTAATCTTCCTGTGAGGATATGGAGCAGCAGGATAGAAGGAGCTTGAATCCTTCTTGGCAGCCTGCAGAAGCTGTGCCAATCTCAGTTCTGGACCTCTGTTATGTGATGAAGCCACTAATAGGGTTTTCTGTCTTTTGCAGCCAAACACATTCTTAATTGAGACCTTCCATTAAGGCACAGGGGGTTTTGGTTTTGTTTGTATTTTGTTGCTCATATTATTGCTATTGTTATTGTTAGAGCTTGTTGTGATTATTTGTTACCGTATAAAAAATTACTCCAAAACTAATCTCTTAAGGCAACAACCTTTTAATTATATCTCTTAGCTTTGTGGGTTAGGACTTCAGGCAGGGGCAGCTGGGAAATTTTTCCGTTCCATATGGCATTGATGGAGATCCCTGGGTGGTACTCAGCTGGTGCAAGTGCTGGTCTAGAGGGTCCAAGATAACTTGGCAGGGAAGCCTGAGAAACAGGGCTCGGTGGAGTCTGTCAACTGGAGCACTCCCATGTGGTTTCTCAAGCATGATGGTGTTAGGCCAGGCAAACATTCTACAGTAGCTTAGAGCACCCAGAGAGAAAAAGTTCCAAAGAAAGAGTACTTTTCAGTTTCTCAAATCTGGGCCTGGAAATAGTCAATGCACTACTTCTGCTGTATTGTATAGACTGAAGCAGATACAGGGCCCATCTGGGGCAAGAGGATTTAGATCCACTTCCTGATGAGAGCATTGTCAGAGAATCTGTGGCCATCTTAATCCACTACAGAGGCCAATGGGCTGCAGGATTATCTTGACAAAGTTTAACCTACAGGTTTATAGTAGATAGGTATATCTCAGAGTAGGCCTAATATTCAATCTCTGTGGTACCCTCCAGGTAGACAGATGGTTTACAAGGTGCCAGGAGCTAGTCTAGACATTGGGAATGCGATGTTGAATATAAACAATAAGGTCCCCTTGTATTAAGTTTGAGATTGCAGGGAAGGGAACAATGGTCTCCTCCCACCCTTTTAGATTCTTTGGTTGTGCTAAGAATGAATTTGACATATGACAGAGTAACAGGAGCAAAACCATATCTAATTGTGTGCATGTGCATGGGAGACAAAATATGAGCATTGAAGAAGGGCCAGGTGATTGACACTTGTACAGTTTCCTGAGATACAGGAAAGAACAGGGGCTTGAAGCTTCTGGGGTGTCAGGTGGAGACAGTTATGGGAGTGTGAGAGGAGGAAATGTATGAAGGATAAAAGTTTTCTTGAAATGCAGATAAAAATTCTTAAATAGCCGGGCGTGGCAGGCACCTGTAGTCCCAGCTACTTGGGAGGATGAGACAAGAGAATCACTTGAGCCCAGGAGTTGGAGGTTGCTGTGAGCTGTGATAACACGGTACTCTACCGAGGGTGACAGAGTAAAACTCTGTCTCCAAAAAAGAAAAAAAAATTCTGTAAGGTATTAATTCTCCCAGGTATTAAGATTGTCTTTATTAGCAGCCCTCTTTCTGATACAATACTTTTACTAATGTAGATTTCCTTTATTGATGTAAATTTCTTTTATAAAAGAGCAGCCTTTCAGAGCTACTCCTATGGCTACAGTTTCTCAGGATAATTAGCTTCAAATATTTCAAAGAAATATACTTTGGAGTGACATATCTTGTCACCTACAGCCATATTTTGGGGTGATACATCCAGAACCTCAACACAATTGGGGATTATGCTTAAAAGACATATATGAAAATATATGGTATCTAAGGTAGCTGTTATGGTGGTATAAAGAGCTAAAGAGCCTGGACTATAAATAAGGAGTCTTGGGATTTCTTTCTTTCTTTCTTTTTTTTTTTTTTTGAGACAGAGTCTCACTTTGTAACACTCAGTAGAGTGTCATTGCATCATAGCTCACAGCAACCTCAAACTCTTGGGCACAAGTGATCCTCTTGCCTCAGCTTCCCAAGTGGCTGACAGTACAGGTGCCCATCACAATGCCTGGTTAAGAGTCTTGGGTTTTCATCTTCAGTTTTGTGCTAAGGATCAGTGTGACATGAGAAAATCCAATATTACCTTCAGTTGGGCTTCATGGGCCTCAGTTTCATTATCAATAAAATGAAAGGACTGGATTTTGTAATCTCTGAGGTCTCCTCCATGGTCAACTTTTATGGGTCTAGGCAGTCACTACTTAGCATTATGAAAAGAGCAGGAGTTATGGTTTGTTTTCTTAACTCAAAAAAAACAGGCCTTTTCTGTAGTCAAATTCCACTGCGCTTTTCTTCCACAGACATTGTTCATTTATAGAGCAGACTTAAGGGAGAACTTGGGGTAAAGGCAATATTTTTGTGAAAATTAAATCTTCCCAGCTAATTTGATTTCCCTGACTTCCCTGAGAACTTGTTCTTTCTAAACTTTCCCTGCTGTTCTCTTTTTAAAATTATAATACAAAGTGTTTCCATTGACATTAGAACATGACAAGCAGACTCAGTACAGCCAAATGTTCCAGGGTTCATTAGGTTCCCGAACCATGTGGGAATCTGAGAAGTCTTAATAACAAAGTCAGTTGAACAAGAGCCTCAGAGGGAGTAACTTGGGGTTCAGTTTTAAAAAGGGGATCCTGTGTGACCAACAGCTGAATGCCTAGAAGTATAATATTGAACTTGGTGGTGGAAGAACAACCATGTATACTTCTTTTGAAGAATTTATTCCCTTCTTTTTACCCCAAAGATTTGTGTAATACAATGAATGTAACTTAATTCCACAAAAAAGTGGGGTGATCTAGTAATTCAAGGAACACCTAAGTCACTCAGAGCACTTTGGTGAGTATTAGAGATTTGATAGGTAGAAACATCTCTGGGTTCTGAGGAACAAAAATATGGAGGACTTTTGCTATGACTTTCTGCAGTACTCTGGGCCAATCTATTAATTATTTTATGATTATATTATAGGCAAATAATATTTGAGTTTCTAGAAGAATAAAGTATCCGTAATACATTTTCCACTATTTTCTTAATACACTTTACTACTATATAAGATTTGTAATTTGTTCTGTGAGATAAATACTGTAAGACCTCCCTGTAACCATCCTTGGGATCCCTTCCAGGAGACAGCCTCATGAAGTAAGCTTTATACAGAGCTCTTTGTGACATAGCGGTGACTAGTCTCCTTTGGTTGACTGGCCCCAGAAAGATTAAAAAGCACAAAATGAAATTTTGTAGTAAATAGTGTTACACTGAAGATTCACCAACTAATAATAATGTAACAATAAGAATGTTTATCAATGACTACATGCCAACAATGTGTCTGACACTGTGTCAGAAGTTTCTCTGCACTATTGTAGTGGAAGTTTCCAATGCTCACAATCGTAGCCAGAAGTTCTTACTGTTTCCATTTGAAAAGACTTTCAGGGACATTGAGTCTTCACCTTGGTGAGTGATAAGGCTGTAATTCTGTCCTGTCTGTTACCAAAGCCCCAGATTTTTTACAGGCTCTGTGCCCATAGCTCAGTGGTTATGTCGCCGGCCACATGCACTGAGGCTGGTGGGTTCGAACCCAGCTCAGGCCAGCTAAACAACAATGACAACTGCAACAAAAAAATAGCTGGACGTTGTGGTGGGTGCCTATAATCTCAGCTACTTGGGAGGCTGAGGCAAAAGAATTGCTTAAGTCCAAGAGTTAGAGGTTGCTGTGAGCTGTGACACCACGGGTGACATAGTAAGACTTTGTCTCTAAAAAAAAAAGAGTTTTTCCACTTTTGACTTTATCTAATCACCCCTTCGTGAGTAATGCAAATACTGTTAAATCACCATAGACCATTTGAAAACAAACAATTTGTAATTTGTTTACTTAGTAACAAGAGACAAAACAATTAGGCAGCAATTATGTTTGTTGAAACAGAATATTTTCTCTTTAAGATTTATAGGGTAAATAACCATTGTCAGATACTGTATTTCTAGATTATGGGGAACTCATTTTCACCTCAACAAATGCTATTCAGAGAGTCATGAAAACCCCAACAGAGTCTAGCTGTGACTGTCCAGTGGGTAAGAAGTTAAAATGCCCATACACTCTAACTTCCATAGTTCACCACCTCCGTAAGTTGACCTAATTTTCACAGGCTGGATATGTACCAAATGTATGTATCCACACAATAGGCCTAGTTCCTTTGTATGTTGACCAGTTTGTTACAATCCCTTGGATGGTCAAGTTACAGAAGTTCTACTGGAATGTTTTTGAATACTGCCTCCTTGGATCCTTTGATTTTTTAATTTATAATGCTCTTTCCCCCTCTTGTTTTTTGAGCAGATTATTTTTCCAGCTCTTACCTTTGTTATCCTCACTCTTCTTTACTGCTCCCGGGAACTCCCTTCCTACTTCTTTCGTGCAATACCCCTCTCTGAACAGATCATTTAATAACAAATACCTCGAGAAAAATACCACTTTCAGGAATGGTTGCATATAGTACTTTCCTGTCCTAGCAAAAAATTCTTGATTTTCTCCCTTTTTCTACTAGGTGGCTGTACAGATACTTGATTTTATGGGGGTTAAGTGAAACTTCTCCTTTCCCCTAAAAGTTCAATGAAAAATCAACTCACAGTTAAGGCAGATTAGTAAGAGAAAGAAGTTTATTTATTGTGTACATGAGGAGAATCATATAATATAATATGGGATCCAAATATTTTTTATACTATCCTTTTGGTGGGGAATGAAGACAACAGGTATTTCTGTTTAAGGGCGATACATGGTTGCTAGGGATGATGAGTGGGTGGGGAAACAGATGGACTTGTAAATGATTCTCTGCGAATTAAATTAACCAGAGAGAGGGATTATATTGAAAATTATTTGGGATAGGTCTGTTTGCATTCTTTATCATTTTTTCTGCCATATATTGAGAAAACAGGGAGGGGAAGGACAGTCAATTTTTCTTTGATGGGTCAGTCCAGCTTTTGTAGATAGGTAGAGGGAAAATCCCTTCCAAGCCTATTGATTTTAAAGGGCTTTTAATTCAAAATATTTTTTATACTATGAAATCATATTTGGGGATGAAATGTCTTGAGCTCCTTTAATTTCAGTTCAGAGTCCCTGATAACAAATTGTGAAGAATAGATAGTGCAAATATAAATCATTCTGATTTGCTACTCATTGAAATCTTCTACAAAGACTTTCATGAAAGGAAAAGAAAAACTAGTAGTCAAAATGGTGCTTTATTAAAACTATACCTGAATTTAGGAACAATTGACATCTTTACTTTGCTGATCTTCCAGTTCATGGACATAATGCATTCCTCCATTTTTAAGATCTTTAATTTCTTTCTTCAGCATATTGTACTTTTTTAAAATTTAATTTAATTTTTTATTTTTAATTTTTACATATAGAGGTGTTTATTAGGTGCAGGCATTTTGTACTTTTCAGCATACAAGTACAGTAATTGTTTTTTTTTATAATTTTATTAAATCATAATTGTGTACATTGGTGCAATCATGGGGCACAATGTGCTGAGAAAGATGGAGACTTTACCTCTTTTGTGTTTACATGGATGGAGCTGGAACAGTAATTGTTTTATTGGATTTAGATCTCAGGTTTTTCTTAGCAATAATAAATGGTATTGTGTTTTTGTTGTTGTTGGTGGGGTTTTTTTTTTTTTTTCTTTTTTTGAGACAGAGTCTTATTTTGTCACCTTCAGTAGAGTGCCGTAGCATCACAGCTCACAGCAACCTTCAACTCTTGGACTAAAACAATTCTCTTGCCTTAGCCTCCTAAGTAGCTGGGACTACAGGCACCCACCACAACACCTGGCTATTTTTTAGAGACGGGATCTTGCACTTGCTCAAGCTGGTCTTAAACCAGTGAGCTCAGGCAATCCACCCACCTTGGCCTCCCAGAGTGCTAGGATTACAGGCCTGAGCCACCACTCCCAGCCATGGTATTGGGTTTTTAATTTTGATTCCAATATGTTCGTTGTAGAAATACAATTGACTTGCATGTTGACCTTGTATCTTGTGACTTGTTCAACTCACTTTTTAGTTCTAGGAGTGTTTTGTAGATTTCAAAATACAGATTAAAAAAATTAAATTTTGTATGTTTTCTCATTCATATGCACTATTCTCGGTATGGATTTAAATACTGAAAGTACACTGAAAAGGAATTTGGTCCTTGATATTAAAAACATGTTAAATGTAACCTAATTTATATTAATCTTAAACAAATTTTTAATATGTAGATAGAGAATCCCAAGTTTTTGTCAGTATATATGACAAAAATTTGTTCTATACTATAACAAGTGCTGGTTCAGCTTATTGATGCAGGGTTTCCCTGCTCAGGGTTGGATAGGAACACCTCATTTTTAGGGCTTAAGTAGGCTCAGAAATCAATCTCATCACAGACCCCATCTCTACACACAAACCGTCTCATGAAAACCAGCCTGACCAGTATCTCATCTGGGCTGCCACTCCTGGAGCAGGGGTAGTTTACTGAGAACACTTAATCTTAATAAAATTTAATGAAAGGATTAAATGGAAAAAAGTGGTACAGACAGTAATAGAGATAAAAGCTAAATATGTGTATCAATTAAATTAACTATGAATAGAATAAATTTTTGAATGAAGAAATGAACATGATTAAATTCCTTTAAAATATAATTCAATTTCCAGTTTCCAGATTGGTACACAGTAGCTTGGAAATAGTCACTCTGTCCTGGTGACAACTAAAAGGTTGAATAAACCGAAAAACCAACAACTCTTTGTAGATCTGTCACAGAAATGAGGTCACAAGGCAAAACACTGCCCTCAAAATTGGGGAGACAAATAGGTGACTACAGAAAATCAATTTATTAGAGTGTAAATCCACAAGCAAAAACCTCTGTGGGAACCAGCCCTAGCATCCTTTTACCCAGTATACCATATCTGGCCATCAAGAAAAAAATTACAAGTCATAATAGAAGGCAAAAGATACAGTTTGAAGAAACAGCACAACGATAAGGAACAGACTCAGATATAGCAGGAGTGTTGGAATGATCAGACCAGGAATTTAAAAACAAGTGTGATTTATATGCTAGGGGCTATAATGGAAAAATAACAAAATGCAAGAACAGATGAACAATTTAAGCAGAGAGATGAAAATTCTAAGAAAGAATAAAAAAGAAACACTAGATATAAAAATACTAACAGAAATGAAAAATTTCTTTGATGGGCTCATAAGTAGATTAAGCACAGCTGAATAAAGAATCTTTGAGCTTAAAAAATTTTTTTTTATTAAATCACAACTGTGTACATTAATGGATTTATGGGGTACAATGTGCTGATTTGATATACGATGTGGAAAGCTTACATCAAACTTGTTAACATAACCCTCACCTCACTTACTTATTTGTTGTGGTAAGACATGTATACTCTAAATAGTTTTGAAATGTACCATTGCATTATGCACATTAGGTGAAGTCCCACCAAATACCACCCCTGCCCCCCCTCCCCCCGCCTTCCCCCTTCCTTCCTCTCTCCTGCCTCCTTCCTCCTTCTTTCTGGACTATAGTTTTGTTTTATCATTCATATGAATGTGTAGGTGATTATATATTGGTTTCATAATAGTATTGAATATATTGGGTACTTTTTCTTCCATTCTTGAGGTACTTTACTAAGAAGAATATGATCCAGCTCCATCCAGGCAAAAGATGTAAAGTCTCCATATTTTTTATGGCTGCATAGTATTCCATCGTATATATATACCACAATTTGTTAATCCATTCATGGGTTGATGAGCACTTAGGCTGCTTCCATGACTTGGCAATTATGAATTGGGCTGCAGTAAACATTCTGGTGCAAATGTCTTTGTTGTAAAATGATTTTTGATCATCTGGCTATATACCTAGCAGAGAAATTGCAGGATTGAACAGCAGGTCTACTTTTAATTCCTTGAGTATTCTCAATAGAAACTCACAAAACTGAAAAGCAAAGAGAAGGAAAAAAAAGTAAATTCAAACACCAACATATCCAAGAGCTGTGGGACAAAGGTGTAACTCGTGAGTAATGGGAATACCAGAAGGAGAAAAAAGAGAGACAGGAAGAGAAGAAATATTTGAAACAATAATGACTGAGAATTTCCTCAAATTAATGTCAAACACCAAACCACAGATCCAGGAAGCTCAGAGACTACCAAACAAAATAAATCTCCCCTGTCCCCCTCAAAAGAAACCCCAAACCTTTATACCTGGGTATATCATATTCAAAGTTCAGAAAATCAAACATAAAGAAAAAAATCTTTAAAAAAGCAAGAGAAACAAATGTTACAGAGGAGTAAAGGTAAGAATTATATACAACGTCTACTGAGAAACCATGAAAGAAGGAAGCAAATAGACTGAAATATTTAAAGTGTTGAAAGGAAAAAACACCAATCTATTAATTCGATATTCTCTGAAATCATCCTTCAAAGGTGAAAGAGAAATACTGTCTCAGACAAATTAAAATTGAAGGAATTTATTGGTACTAGACCTGCTGCACAAAAAATATTAAAGAAAGTTCTTCAAAGAACTTGAATCAATAATTAATAACCTTCCAAAACAGAAAGCACTAGTTTCAGATGGGCCCACTGGTGAATTCTACCAAACATTTAAGGAAAAGTTTATACCAATTCTCTGCAATCTCTTCCAGAAGACAGCAATAGAGATATTACTCTTAACTCATTCTTTGAGGCCAGCATTACCCTAATACAAAAATCAGACAAATGCATTACAAGAAACGAAAACTATAGGCCAATATATCTTAAGAATACAAATACAAAAATCCTCACCAAAATAATAGCAATATGAATCCAACAGTGTTCCAGGTATATATGCAAGGCTGGTTCAACATTCAAAAATCAACTAATGTACTCTATCACATGAACAGGCTCAAGGAGAATCACACAGTTGCATCAGTAGATGCAAAAATTCAACACTCACTCATAATAAATCCTCAGTAAACTGTAAATAGAGGGGAACTTTCTCAACTTGATGCAAAAACCCTAAAGCTAACATCCTACTTAAGGGGAGAAAATAGAAGCTTTCCTGTTAAGATCAGGAACAGGCAAGGAAGTTCCCTTCCGCCATTGCTCCTCACCATGCTATTGGAAGTCCTAGCTAAGGCAGTAAGACAAGAAAGTAAATAAAGGATATGCAGATTGGAAAGAAAGAAATAAAACTCTCTTTTATACAAATCACATGATTGTGTATGTACAAAATCGGAGAGAAGTGACAAAGAATTCCTGGAACTATTAAACAATTATAGCAGTTTAGAACACACAAAAGTTAATCATGTTCCTAAATACCAGCAATGAACAAGTGGAATTTGAAATAAAAAGCACAGACCTATTTCAATTAGCACCTAGTAAAAGGAAATAGATATAAAACTAAAAAAAATGTGCAAGATCTGTATGAAGAAAATTACAAAGCTCTGATGAAAGAAATCAAAGAATTACATAAGTGAAAGGTATTCTATATTTATGAGTAGGAAGACTCAATATTTTTAAATCAGTTCTTCCTTATTTAAACTACAAATTCAACAAGTAAAATCCCATCCAAGTTTATGGATATTGGTAAATTGATTCTGGAGTTCATATGGAGAGGTAAATGACTCAGAAAAGGTTAACACACTAGTGAAGGAGATGAACAAAATCAGAAGGCTGACACAACTCAACTTCAGAGTTACCATAAAGTTGTAATAATCAAGATAGTGTGGCACTGGTAAAAGAATAAAACAATAGATTGAGGGATCAGAATAGACTTACTTAAATATAGTCAACTCATCTTTGACAAAGGAGCAAAGGAAATTAAATGGATAAAATAGTCTCTTCAACAAATAGTGCCAGAACAAGCGTACATTCACATCCAAAAAAAAAAAAAAAGGAAACTAGACACAGATTTTGTATCCTTCACAAAAATGAGTTCAAAATGACTCACAGATTGAAATGTAAAATGCAAAACTAGGAAAATCCTAACAGATTACATATGAAACTATTTAGATGACCCTGGGTGTAGTAATGATAGCTATAATATCAAAGGCGTAATTCATGAAGAAATAATTGATAAGCTTTATTTCATGAAAATAAAAAATGTCTGTCAAGAGATGACCCACACATGTCAAGACAAACCACAGAGTGGGAGAAAGTACAGTAGACCCTCCATAAATGACCACTTCCCTACATTAACCACCTTTTTATGTTTCTCCTAGCAGCTTTACAGTTTTTGGTCTTATGTTTAAGTTTTTAATCCATTTTGAGTTGATTTTTTTTACACATATGTGATGTGAGATCAGACTCCAATTTTATTCTTCTGCATGTGGAGATCCAGTTTTCCCAACACCATCTATTGAAGAAATTAGCCTTTTTCCATTGTACAGTTTTGGCACTTGTCTCAAAATCAATTGACCTTCCATGTGTGGGATCATTTCTGGGCTCTCTGTTTCATTAGTCTATGTATCTAGTTTTTTTTTGTTTTGTTTTGTTTTTTTTTTGCCAGTGCCATGTTATTTTAATTACTATAACTTTGTAGTCTAGTTTTAAATCAGGTAGTATGATGCTTCCAGCTTTGTTCTTTTTGCTCCTGATTGTCATGGCTATTTTGGCTTTTTTGTGGTTTCATTTGAAGGTTAGGACTGTTTTTTTCTATTTCCAGGAAAAATGACATTAGAATTTTGATAGAGATTGCATTGAATTTGTAGATCACTGGGACAGATTGATAGTTAGGCAAGACAGAATAGCTCATTAAGAAGTTAGGAACAGAATAGCTCATTCCAAAACAAACTTATGACAAGGGTGGTACAGCAGAACAGTGGGAAGAGGACTCTTTTCAATAAATAGACTTAGGACAAATGAAAATCCATATTAATAAAAATGTTGACCACTACCTTCTGTACAATAAAATGTCAATTCGAGTAGATTCGGGTCTAAATGTAAAAAGCAAAACAAGAAAGCTTTTGAAAGATAATATAGGAGTATGTTTTTGTCCTCAGGATAGGGAAATCTTTTTCAGATAGGAAATAAAATATACATCATAAAAGAAAAGAGTTATAAATTGAGTTTCATTAAAATTAAAAACCTCTTTTCATTTAGAGACACCAATTAAGTCAATGGAAGAAACAAGCCCAGAGAGGAAAAACGAGTCTCAGTGTATGTCACTAATAAGGCCTCTTAACCAGAAAATATAAAGAGCTAATATAAATAATTAAGAAAAAGACCTTGGGAAATTGGATAATAAACATGAATAGGTAATTCACAAAAGAGGATATCTACATAGTCAAGAAATAAGTGAAAAGTACCTGACTTAACTTGTAATTAAGAAAATGCCAACTAAAACACCGTAAGGTGTTGTTACCACTCCCATCAGAGTGCCCAAAATGAAAACCGCAGACAGTAGCAAGGTCAAGGAGCAAAGGGAACCCTCAGTGTCAATCATTCGCTGAAGTTGAAGACATGTGAATCCCGTGAGCCATCAGTTACAAACACAGACACGAACGCTCCGGAAGTTGTATGTGTACAGGACCCAGTTTATCAGCTCCCCGATTGCTGTGGAGCCCCCAGACTGACAGTAACAACAGCTGGTGCGGAATGGATGCATCTGCTCTCCGAGGGGGAAGCATTCCAGGCCTAATCACCTGGCTTGTTTCTGTTCCCAGGTTCATTCTCAGCCAAAGGCGAAGCCGGGCTTGTTCCTTGCGCTAAATTCCTACAATCCAGCAGCTCTTGCTTTTGGGCCAGTCTCCTAGAGAAGACGAGGTGTTCTGGAAATTGCCCTTGGGAGAGGAATTAATCGTCGATGCCCCCAACGCGACACTAGATGGCGCTCTTTCTTTTCGCCGGCTCTCGACTGGCGGGCGCTGGCGGCGTGGGCTCCGCGGTTCAGCAGCCCGAGCAGGTGGTGCCCTTGCGTGGCCAGCAGGACAAGGACGTCATCTTCTGCCACCCAGGAATTCAGTCGAAACGTCTTAACTCTGGGGAACGGTGGAGTGCATCTTTCCTTCGGGACAGGTGAGGGGCTTGCGCAGTCAGCTTGACTCTTCTGCTTCTAGGCAAGCGTGAGATCATGGCATTTCAAACCCGCAGTCCACTGCCTTTTCCGTAGAGATTGGAGGGAAGCTGAATCCAGGGACTCCCTCTTCCACGGCAATCTTGCCTGTACCTTTTGAGTAGCGTCTGTCTCCCTATAAGATACAAAGAAGAGCTCAATACATTGTTTATTGTCTGCTGGAAAATAACATTACATCATCTCGTGGGGGAAAGGGAAGGAATTAGCAGGAGAAATGAGATGATTGGTCTGCAACCTACGTGTACGAGGGTTGCTCAGTTCCTGGCCGGCCTGCATCTCCGCCCCCATAGATGATTGTAATTCCTGGGGGGAATCTTCCTCTTGGACATTGCCTCTGCAGGGCGACTAGCTGTTCTCAAATGGAGACCCCATTCACCATCACGTGCTTTGCTTCCTTTTCTCCTCTATTTATTTGTTCAGTTATTTCTTGCCTGTCACTCTACTAGATGGAGAGTTCCCAGGGGACTTTTCTATTTTGTTCAAGGTGTGGTCCTCATGCCCTAGATAATAGCGCTGGGCATATATTGGTGCTCAATAAATGTAGAGTGTATGGTCCTAGGATTCCAAGCTCCAACTGGATCGGTTTTGTTTATGGGTCTCCCCCAGCCCCTGTTCCACAGTTTGTGGACTCACTTGTGGAACTCCAGGCCTTCCATGGGTGCCCTTGAAAACCCTCCCACAGAAGGTGTCTTGGGTGTGAAAAGCGCCGCTGAAAATTTGCGTAGCAAGAGGGAGCTGTATAGGAGTTATCAGATAGTTTAATCCCAAACATTAGCATTTCGTGGATGTAACAGTCTCATCTCCCTGCCTGTTGCCCAAGACCTTCCCTAATATCCCATCCTATGGGCCCCTGTGGCATCTCAGGATCTTGCTGGCACATCTTTCCTTCCATCTTTGTTCTTTTTCTCAACTCTTCTTCATGCTTTTCTGCAGAGTAACTCAACTGTTCTGGTCTCTTCTCTCAAACTGAACTCTAAGCCTAGCTTTGCTCATCGACCTATTAGATAAGCTGAAGAACCATCTCCCTTAGCAAACACAAAGGCCAGAGAGAGAGCCAAATTTTCTTACGGTAGCACCCTTCCTCTCTTTATCACTGCAATGTGTACCTGTTTATCTGATTCTGTTACTTTACTTCTCTGTCTCCACTCACCTAAAAAAGTTAGAATCAACACGATTGTCCTTCCCATACTCTAGTAGTGTTATTTGGAATAGCAATGATTTAAAAGATGACAGATGGAGACCTTTTAGAAGATCAATAACCTTCCTCAAAATCTTAAGCCTGAGTCCTAGGTGTAGAAGTGAGAAGGGGTAGGGAAATTTCTCTTTACCTTGATTGATAATTGCCTAAAGAGGCATGTAGGGTATATGTATTTCAGCTCTAAGTATTCTATTTGCAGGGAGGAAGAATTCAAGGGAGTCATCCCTTTGGATTTTAAATTTCCTCTTCTCTGTATAAACCTCTCTGGCCCTTTTATATGTGTTAAGGAAAGCTAGCTGCTAAAATAGATAAACGCTGGAATCTCAGAGACTTAAAACAATAAGGGTTTGTTTTTCTTTTTCCCCTTCACATCACAGTACAAGGTAGGTTGTATGATCTTCCCTGTGAACATTCAGAGGCCCAGGCCCCTTCCACCTTGGGACTCCTCTTCCTTTTCATCCTCTCAGTAACTGGCAGCTGAGGAAGGAAACTATGGGGGAAAATACATCTGCTTCTTAACCGCTCTTTACAAAACTTTTCTGCTTATATTTCCACTGGTGAGAACCAATTACATGACCTAACTACATATAAAGGGTGGGGAGTTTGAGAATTGTAGCTCCTAGGGCAGCGCCTGTGGCTCAGAGGAGTAGGGCGCTGGCCCCATGTGCTAGAGGTGGTGGGTTCAAACCTAGCCCCAGCCAAAAGCTGCAAAAAAAAAAAAAAAAGAAAAAGAAAGAAAGAAATGTAGCTGCTAGTTAGGTAGTCAAATAGCTATTATCTGTCACCTCTCTGAAGGCCAAATTTCCTTCTGGAGGTTAGTCTTATATAGTTGGTCTTCCCGCCTTCTTCTAGCACCATTTTCCACTTTTTCTAAATCTGAGGCTTCTCCTCTCAATCCCTTATAAGCCCTCCAAATACTTTTCCTCTCTCAGCCTTGTATCCAAGCTTAACACCTTTATTTTCCCTGAAAGTGTTCATTTATCTGTGGGGAGGGCATCCATATGTTGGCCTGTTTTTCGATTTGAGCCTTTCTCTTTTTGGCCAAGACTTTGTCTCTCTGTTTCTGACTCTTCCTCATGAATACATTGTCACAGTCTCAGAAGTGCTCAGGACCCAAAGAATCCTGATGCCTCTTGCTCAGTCAGGGGCTATATTTTCTACCACTCCCCCCAAATACCCACTTATGCCTAGATGGGCCAAGTGACTGATTCTCACCACTGGAATGTGAGCAGAAGAGTTTTGTAAAGACCCACGTGGTGAAGAAGCAGATGTGTCTATTTCCATAGCTTATTTCCCCATCTTCCAGATGCTGAAAGCAAGAAGGAGCCATTGGGTAGAAGGGACCTGGGTTCTGAATGCCTTGGATTCTGCCCCACTTTCAAGAGGGCAGCTCTACTAGTACTGGCGTCAGATATGTGAAAGTTAGCCTCTGACACCGTCTTGCCTTTTTTCTGACTTCTGCTTCTCCTCTGGCCACTGTCCCCCCTCCTCCTCCTCTTTCTTCTTCTTCTTTCTAAATTAACTTTTAAAGGTATGAGTCTTTCAAAATAGTTTCTTTAATAAAAGACAAAGTTGGAAAATACTTCAAAACCCACAAAAGTAATTTTTTGTGTGGAATTACAGGCACTGTTTTAGGGAGGGAGAGAGAAATATTTTTGAAAAAGATACTTGCCTGTAGCCTCAAGTAGCCTATTGCCTATAGGCAAATCTCCTGAAATTATTTTTTTATTTTTTATTTTTTTTGAGACAGAGCCTCAAACTGTCAACCTGGATGGAGTGTTGTGTCATCATAGCTCACAGCAACCTCCAATTCCTGGGCTCAAGCAAGTCTCCTGCCTCCGCCTCCCAAGTAGCTGGGACTACAGGCGCCCGCCACAACGCCCAGCCATTTTCCTTTGGTTGCAGCCGACATTGTTGTTTGGCGGGTCCGGGCCAGATTCGAACCTGCCAGCTTAGGTGTACGTGGCTGGCGCCTTAGCCTGTTGAGCCACAGGCACCGAGCCTCCTGCAGTTATTTTATTTTATTTTATTTTTTTGAGACAAAATCTCAAGCTGTCACCCTGGATAGAGTGCTGTGGCATCACAGCTCACAGCAACCTCCAATTCCTGGGTTCAAGCGAGTCTCTTGCCTTAGCCTCCCAAGTAGCTGGAACTACAGGCGCCCGCCACAATGCCTGGCCATTTATTTGGTTGCAGCCATCATTGTTGCTTTGGCGGGCCTGGTCTGGATTCGAACCCGCCAGCTCAGGTGTACGTGGCTGGCGCCTTAGCCCGTTGAGCCACAGGCACCGAGCCACCCCTGCAAT
>CAUYRH010105912.1:0-12134 GCA_963574655.1 Perodicticus potto | reverse complement strand
TAATAAGAATAGCGGCAGCTGTATCTCTGAATATCTACGATAGATGCTGCATGAGGTGGTGTGCATACATCATCTCATTTAATGTTCATGGCGACTTTATGATGTAACCAAGATCTGGAAATTATCATAGGTGTGTATGTCTAAAGAATTTGTCAATGTAACTCACTCTGTCCGTGGGAGATGGAGTTGGGATACGAGGTCCAGCTCTGAAGCAAATGCTCACACTACCCTGTCCTACTGGCCCCCTGCTCACTGGATCCTGGTGGTGGCCTCCCAGGGACATGAACTGGTGTCTGCAAAGCAGGTCTTTGTACATCCTAAGAGTTGAGGCAGATCTGCAGGGCAAAGCAAACCCACTCTCTCATGGACAAAAGGGATTGTACTTTTACCTGGTTCATGTATTATATTTTTGTGCAAATTACTTATTGTTTTATAAGTTTGCTCATAAAACTGTGTCTGCTTTCTGGCTTATCTGTGGTCTCATTCCTTTTCCTCATCTTCTGGGCCCATCCTGCAGAGCAAGGATGACATCTCAGCATCTCTGGATCCCCAGGGTCTATCACCGAGTAGGTGTCTAGTAAATCTGTCTTTGGGGAATTAGAGGGAGTTGCTCTGGCTCTAGAGCAG
This sequence comes from Perodicticus potto, assembly GCA_963574655.1. Taxonomy (NCBI): domain Eukaryota; kingdom Metazoa; phylum Chordata; class Mammalia; order Primates; family Lorisidae; genus Perodicticus; species Perodicticus potto. The sequence continues at coordinate 11,507 of CAUYRH010105912.1, read as the reverse complement.
CAGCTATGTGGCCATGTATATGTGATGCCAATGTGAGGTCAAACTGCTGGTAACTAATTGGGGTGCACCTAACATTTAGCGTTCTCTTTCAATAGAGGGAATGGCAAGAGTGAGGTGACATTTAAGGAAGGCTAGGGTGGGGCAAGGATGTGGAGGCCCAACCGGGACCTCCAGACCATTTGATTGGAATTACTTTGATTGGAATCTGTCTCGTTCAGTGATGAGCTTCTTGAGGTCAGAGAGCATCGTCAATGTGTCTCTGTGTCCTAGAACTTGTGCACGGGCAGGGTGTGGCGGGGAGGCACAAGATGGGCAGGTCTGTGCACAGCTGGAGTCTGTGAACACATGAGTCTGCAGTCCCCAAGCCAGCGGGAACCCCTTTGTTCTTCCTCACTGTAGCTTCCCATCTCACCAGACAGGCCTCTTCTTTTCAAACCATTCCTGACCTGACCATTTCACTATTCTCCCCCCACCCCCGTCCCCTCTCCCTGCTCCCCCCCTCCAACCCCTAATAGAAACACAGGGAGACAGGGCTCTGAGGAAAGAGTCGCCTGCCCAGATTTGATCAAGACACAAGCGAGAGGCCATGATTTGTGAAGAAATTCTGGTTCTGTCTAATGGAATTTTCCCAAAATAAATTCATGTAAACAACTTCCCACAAAGAGGCAGTCAGGGGAGCTGAGTGTGTAAACAGCGTGAACAGTCACAAGTACTATGGGCTCCAGGGGCGCTGTGTCGTCTGGAGCGGGGCTGTGGGGAGACTCCCTTTAGCAAAACACCTTTGGCTCCAGTCCTTCTGACATCATAATGTCAGCCAATTCATTAAGTTAAAAAAAAAAGGCCTTATTTTACTATCATCCCCCAAACACAGCAGCACCACTTTGTAGCTAAAAAGACTGCACCATGGATCTCAGTGAAATAGTTTATCCCATTTCAAATGCAGTGAACAAAGAGATGGTCTTCGCACCTGGATAGGATGGGGGCAGGAATGGGGTGGCTGGAGAAATAGGAAATGATGGCTCTTTGGTGCTCCTTGATGCCTGTGAATCAACTCAAACAGTTCCTAGAATTAAGATGAAAATCTCTCCTTAAGACACTCAGAGGGACACCAAATTCTTGTGGCCTGGAGGCCTCTGGCCGTGTCCCAATGGAAGACTGTCAGAAGCTGGATTGTGGACAGCCCAGCAGACCACGCTTCCGGAGGGAAGTGTGTGCAGGGAATCTTCGTGCGACACACCTTCCACCCAGACATTTTTCCCAACCGAGTCTGACTTGCCCAAACCTGAGCTGTTTTCAGGATCTGGGTTGGATGACATTTCCTCCCTCCTGTCACTACCAGGGGCCTGGAGAGAGAAGACCTGTATTTAGGTTTGGGCTGCGCCACTGTTTTGCTCCCATGAGACTTGTCGCAGATCACATACCTTTCTCTGAGCCTCAGTTTTCTCATCAATACAGTGGGACCCCAGAAAACACATCCAGCCCTATGTACTTCACGGGTCTGAAGCTCAAGTCAGGAAACAGCTGCAAGGTTGAGGGATTTTATTTATTATAAGGAACGTAATTCTGAATTTTGATTAAGCCCTATCTTGGCTCAGTTGGGTTTTGATGCAAACCTATCTCTGCAATAGTCAAAGCCAGAGAAACTGGAGTTGGAGGAGGGGAGGTGCCTGGAGGGAGTGGGAGGGGCCAGGACACCACTGGGAGGTGGGAAGGGGTAGAAGGTGAGGGGGTAGAAGGTGAGCAATGTCTTGGGCTGACGTACCCGATGTATATCAGTGCTGCATTCTGCTCAACCAAACTAGAAGCCTGCTGGTAAGGATGACAAAAGTGCTGACTGTGGTTGACTGGTCTTATTTTTTTATTCCTGAAATAAGATTGTATATCTCTGCTCTTCTCCATGTGACTTTCCCGTGCCCTCCCCTACACTGTGGGTGGAGACTACTTCCTTACCCCGTGCATGCTAGCTCGGCTGTCTGACTTGTTTTGGCTAATGGGACGCTAAGGGGTGTTCAGAGGCCTGGGATGTTCTTGCGCAGGTTGGCCTAAGCTCTGCTGCGAGAAGATCAGTTCCCAGTAGAACTGGTCCAGGAAGAACGTGTGGGCACCTAGATAAGTCTGAACCCAACCCAGGGCCTGGAGCCAAGCACGGCTGGCCCGCGACCTGAGAGCGACACAAATAAATGTGGTTTTAGGTCATTGAGCTTTGGGAAGGTCTCTGATGCCCAGTTTTGTGGCAACTGAGATTTTGCAAAGCAAGAACATGGTACTGACACCTACAAACTGCAGTCAGTGAATGTGAGGAGGACTGTAGTTATTGGTGATAACACCCGTCCCTTTCAAAAAGAGTCAGATCTCCAGCACGTGTAGAACACAGAATGCCTGTGATGACATAGCTGAAAATCAGATGACATACAGCTTAGCGTCTTAGAGGTTGGCCTCTCATGTCCGATCGTTTTAGACTTGAATTTTGACTTTGCCTGGCTCAAGCTTTGTGACCGAGGACAAGTTACTTAGCCTCTCTGAGTCTTGGGTGCTTTGTCTTCTTTTTTTTCTCTCTCTCCCCTCTGTCTCCATGCCTCAACTTCAAAATGAAGAGAATAAGACGTTTTGCGAGAGAGATATGTGTATTAATGTCTTTGATTCAGTGCCTGCCACCATAGTGCTTAAGAAATAATACGAATTGGCTGGGCGTGGTGGCTCGTGCCTGTAATCCCAGCATTTTGGGAGGCCGAGATGGGTGGATTGCCTGAGCTCACAGATTTGAGAGCAGCCTGAGCCAGAGGGAGACCTCGTCTCTATAAAAGAACAGCCGGGCATTGTGGTGGGCACCTGTAATCTCAGCTACTCGGGAGGCTGAGGCAAGAAATCGCTTGAGCCCAAGAGTTTGAGGTTGCTGTGAACTATGATGCCACAGCATTCTACTGAAGGCGACAAAGTAAGACACCATCTCAAAAAAAAAAAAAGAAGGAAATAATATGAATTATTTTTAGATATTGTTGTTCTGGATGTGAAATAATATTTATAAAGCAATATCTCCATGAAGGGCCAGACATAGTGAGGAACATAAGTGCCTGCAGGGGGCTGTAGGGCCTATTGCTGAGAGCCTCATGTGAGCAAAAGGTTGTCTTGTGCCTGTGTGGGAGCATGGGGTTGAGGCAGCCTGGACTGAGTGAGGGTCCGCCCTGTCCCCTGAGTGAGGTGATCATACTCCTGAGCATTCTCGTGTTTCATCACCATCAAAGCCCTCTTTCTCCCCTGCCGCCTGTAGCACCTGATAAACCTTTTTTTTTTTTTTGAGACAGAGCCTCAAGCTGCTGCCCTAGGTAGAGTCCTATGGTATCACAGCTCACAGCAACCTCCAACTCCTGGGCTCAAGCGATTCTCCTGCCTCTGCCTCCCAAGTAGCTGGGACTACAGGCGCCCGGCTATATTTTGGTTGCCGTCATTGTTGTTTGGCAGGTCCGGGCTGGATTCGAACCCGCCAGCTCAGGTGTATGTGGCTGGCGCCTTAGCCCATTGAGCCACAGGTGCCGAGCCGCAACTGATAAACCTTTAGTAAACAGGCCTGCTCATGCATCAGGAAGGGAATGGGAGTGGAAGATTAGAGAAGGAGCCATTTCTCCAGCATCAGGGCCTGTGAGGTGGGGAGTAGAGGCCTTGTTCATGCAGTGGACCTTCCTTCTTTTCCCTGGGGCTGGCTTTAGAAAGGCCTGGCTTCATCCTATCGGTTCTCCCTGAGCTGGACGCTTGAGGCTCCTTCCCCGTCAACTTTGGCCAAAGCTAATAGTGATGATGATCAATGTCAATGACAAATGATAATTTATATGTTAGAGCAATTTATAGTTTACTAGGATATAGAGTCTTGGATTTTGATTTTCACAACTCTACAAGGAAGGTGGGACAGGATTTTAAACCCTGTTATTGGAGAAGCAGCAAGTAAAAAATCTCAGTCCATAAACTCAGATGTGCAAACAGTCAACTTTAATTTCTATTTCAAGCTCCCACTGTGTGGTGGGATAAAATTTGGTTGTTGGTCAGTTCTATTTCCCTGCAGCCCCTGCACTGTCCTACAGTGTTTCCCTTGAGGTTTTGTCTAAGCTCCAAGGGGCAGACCTGTCTTTGCAGGTCCCCACTGAAATGTCCCCTGACCTGGCTAACCCTGGGCTAATGCATGTAGTTGCCCTGTGTCTGCCTCTACTGCAAGAGGTCTGGTCTTCCTCAGCTAGCTTCTGGGGCCTCTCCCAGCTATGTGGGAGATAGTCACCTGCCCTCCTGCCACTCCGGTGATTTCTAACGCTGCAGAGCTGTGTTGGGGCCTCCTTTTCTGAACAAAATACCATCTCCTCCAGGGGGCCAGCTGGGAAGTCAGGCAAAGATCTCTTGTAGATTGCTTCTAGATAAAGTGAGCCTGTTATTTTCCCATCCCACCCTAATCACATCACGGTTTTATTCATCGTTAGCTTCTTCTCCAGTTGTATTAATGAAAGCTGCATTAGGTGTTACCAAAAATGTATGACAGTTTATACTGTGGAAACTTATTAATCAGTCCTGTGAAATCCAAAGTGGGTGTCCCTAATTGGCAGGAGGCTCTGTAGGCACCTTCTACCTATAGCTCCCTCATCTTCAACACGTGGCTTTCAAAGTTGCTCGGTGTGTCAGCATAAGGGGAGGGGATTGCACACGAGCATGGAAGAGTCAACCTTGGAAGGCTTTTGGGATCCAGTCCTGGACGTGCTGCAGGTCAGTGCTGACAGCATGCCTTTGGCTGGAACTCAGTCTCCTGGCCACACCCACCTGCAGAGATATCTGGGAAATGTAGTCCACTTGCGTGCTCTGGACCAAGGGAGAAAAGGGCTTGGCAAACAGCTAGCTAATCTCTGCCCCACCATTACTTCTTGGTAGGGGTAGGGCGAGTCCTTTACTCAGTCGTGGATCAAGTAATTTCATTCTGATTTATCATGTAGTAGCTCTGTGTTGAAATTCCATGTCCATCTACTTTTGAAAATCAAAAGTCTTTTCTATGCTTTTGGTGTAGCTTCCCTGAAGAAATAGATGCTTAAAAGTCCAGTGCCTAATGGAGTAAGGGACCCAAGATACAGGAAATACCAGAGGAAAACACATCGATGAGCACTTCGCAATCTCAGAGGTAAAGTGATTTGGTGACAACTGCATAGCTATTGAGTGACAGAATCCAGGGCTGCATAATACAGGGGCCTCGACCTCTTCTTTGGGGATTCCCAATCCATGACATCTTGCAAAACAAGAAACCAGAAGAAGCTGAGTTTATCCATATTCTGGTGTGTGATGTCTGGACCAAGGACATTTGGACATGATGATGTTTGGGGATGAAACAGGTGAGCTCAGAGACTTGAGAACTCCTAGGAGCTTCTAGTAGGGACTTTATGCTTTCTTTTTTTCTTTCTTGAGACAAACTCTTGTTTGGTTACTTGGACTAGAGTGCAGTGGTGTCATCATGGCTCACTGCAACCTCTAACACCTGGGCTTAAGAGATCTACCTGCCTCAGCCTCCTGAGTAGTCAGGAGTACAGGCACGTACCACCACACCTGCTTAATTTGTCCATTTTTAGTAAAGATGGGGGTCTCACTCTTGCTCAGATTGGTCTTGAACTCCTGGCCTCAAGTGATCCTCCTGCCTTGGCCTCCCAAAGTGTTAGGATTATAGGTGCGAGCCACTGCGCCTGACCCTAACTCTTTTTTTAAATATGGAATGCTTCACAAATTTGCGTGTCATCCTTGTGCAGGGGCCATGCTAATCTTCTCTGTATTTTTCCAGTTTTAGTATATGTGCTGCCAAAGCGAGCACCCTGACTCTAATTCTTGATCTTGCTTGTCATATGTTCCTCCTGCAGTCTTTCCCCTAGTGAGATGTCATCATCATCCTCCCCTCCCTACATCTAGTCCATTACCAAGTTCATTGATTATATCTATAGGTGTATCCCCAACATGCCTGCATGAGCCCCAGCCACCTTCCTTCTTATAATTGCTTCCTTTCTTACAGTCATCAGCAGTGACCTCCTGAAAATGTAAATGAAGTCACGTCTGAACAGTGTATCCTGTCCCCAAACACTTCACTGGCTCCCACTAAGAGTAAAATGCTCCATTTCCTGTGTGGCCCACAGGGCTCAGGAGGAGCTGGCATGTCCCTGCTTCTTCAGCTCTCACTCAGGGGGGCCTTGTCTCTCGTTCCCCACAAGGCAGCCACCCTGTCCTCTCCTTCCAGTTTCTGAGGACTCAGTCCCTTGGCTGCCTTGGGGCCTTGGCACCTGTTCCCAAAGCTCATCACCTCATCCCGCACATCCTCAGTTTAAAGGTCACCACCCCTCATCTAATCCCATCGCCTCCTCTTATTTCCTTTATTCCCTCCATTCACACTCTCCATTTTCTGCATGCCGCTCATCACGAGGTGATTATATAATTATTTGTGCCCTTGCTTACTGTCACTATCTGTCTCTCTAGCAGAAATGAGACTCTGCAGCAGGGAGCAGGTCTCTGGTTCACAACTGTAGCTCACGATGTGTGGCTGGGCACACAGAAGATGCCCAAGAAATAGCTGTTGCCATAACACAGCTCCTGCCATGTGCCAGGAAGTCTCCCAGGCACTTTGTTGTATTATTTTATTGAATCCTCACCATAGCCATGTTCTCCACTTTATAGATAAGGAAATAGAGGCACCGAGAGTGTAAGTGACTTATCCAAACTCACCCAGCTGGGAGGTGGTGGAACTTGGATTGGTTGTGGGTCCCAGGTCCCAAGCTCTTACCTGTCGGTCTCTGCTGCTGCTGAAGTGTGAATGAACACAGGAGGCTGTCCGGAAATGGGGCTGCCTGGGTGGTAGTTTCCACTCCCTGGGAAGGAGCGGACCCCTGTGGCATGCCCTCATCCCTGCCTCCTTCAGTTGGTAGGTCAGAGGGACACTGGAGCCCTAGGTAATTTGGGGGTTGAGGGAGGCCAGTGGCTTCAAGACCTGGGGAAGGTGGGCCAGCCTGTGAGTGAGAAGGAGTCACGACTGAGGTGGCCAGGGGTAACGGTGTCACCCGTGCCAGGGCAGCCTGAGGGGTGTTCTGGGTGATGTGATGCAGTGTTGGCCTGTCTGGGAGCCTTGGGAAAAGGGACCGGAGTACAGGATGAGCAAATTTAAAAAATGGCATTGACTGAAAAGGCACCCAATGTACATTTCGTGAATCCTAGAGCAGAGGACGTAGCTCAGAAGATGCAGTGGGAGGGTGTGGAGAAGCCACGTGGCAGACACTGCTCTGTCCCTCTGAGCCTTCCCTCGCTCAGGCTGTTCCCTTTGCCTCAACTTCCCCTAACCGCCCCCATCACCTCCTGCAGTCCCAACCTCCCAACCTTCTCTCAGCATCTTTCCCTTACCCCAGTTGACCACAACCTCTTCAGTTGGCCAAGGGTTGGGTTTCATTCATCCTCGTATCTCCAGATCCTTACATTGTCCTTGGCACTGGGTAGGCTCTTTCACATGTGTGTTGAACTGTTGACTCCGTCCAGCTCCCCCAGTTTGAGATGGTTACAGCTTCCTCTGCTGCCTTCCTAAACAGCACTCACCTCTATCAGGGTACCTGACCTGTTGCACCTAGGTATTACTTGTATTATTCTGGCTCCCCAGTTAAAATGCAAGGTCCTTGGGTCCTTATATCCTGAATGCTTAGCGCTTTTGTTAAGTGGTGGATGAATCAATGAATGACCTTGTTCCTTGGCAGGTCTCCAAGAATGTCATCTTCTGATGGGCACTTCCCAAGTGGGCTGACCTTGGAGTGGTATCCCCCAGAAGTGGGGAGGGCAAGATCACATGACCATCAGGAGGCTGCTCAGGAGAGGACTCACTGCTGGGTGTTTATTCTTGGAAACTTCCCCAGGGCATAAGCCAGGTATTGTCTAACCATCAGGTAATGCCTTTGGGGATCAGACACATGCCATTGCTTCCTAAATATAAAAAATGAACTCTAATGTCTACTAAACGCCAGTCACTAGACCTATATTTATTTCACTTTTTGATACTTACAAGAAGGTCTCATTGTTTTCGTTATATAGATGAAGAAATGGAAGCTCAGAGAAGTGAAATATGTTGCCCAAGGTGGACTGAAACCAATGTCCACCTTATTGGCCACTACCAGTTTTTCTTCCCCGAGGGACTAATTATAAATAGTTCTGGTTATGGCCCATTCCTGATTGTAGGGCCTCTTTCAACCAGATTCCTTTTTAGGGACAGTCTTCTTCCTCTTCCTCTTCTTCTTCTTCTTTTTTTTTTTTTCCTGCATTTTTTGGCCAGGGTTGGGTTTGAACCCGCCACCTCTGGTATATGGGGCTGGCGCCCTACTCCTTTGAGCCACAGGCAGTCTTATTTTTGTGACATGAGCTTCCCTACCAGGTGGAGTCCAAAGCTGCGGGAGAGATTTGCCAGATCTTAAACTGGCCACCAGGTGGTGCTATTGGCCCAACATACAGTCGTAGACTATTTGCCTTTTGAGGAATGCTACAATTGAAGAGAAAAAAGCTGGCCTGGGTGTAAAAACAGCTACCAGTCCTTGAATCCTGCCATCTGTCTAAACTGTTTCCATACGTTGCCTCATTTGCACCCTAAACCTGACCAGGGTTTAGGGTCAATGATCTCCATTCCATGGAGGCTCAGAGATTTTGGAGTTAAGTTCTCAATTACAAGTTGAAGAGCCAGGATTTGAAGCCTGTTCAATTACGAATCTTCAGGTTCTTAGGGGTACAAAGGAAGTGGGGTCTTATCTATCTGTGGGTGGCACAGATACCTTCCAGCCTCTACCAGATTGTCTGGGAAAAGCTTGTACCATGCCAGGACCCTGGGCCACGTTTTAAGGAACCAGGGTCTTCTGGATGTTCTCAGGTGGGTGTGGGCATTGCTGTGCCACCGCAGAGCACTGAGCCATTTCTTTTCTCAAGACATGATGTTACTCATTGACCTTCTCTCATCTCAGAGAATTCTCTTGGTGGCATGTTTACCTAAGAGTTATGGGGTAATTCATGCACCCCCACTGGAAAAGATCACTTGCATCTTCCTGTTTCTGGACTTGTAAGTCAGCTTTCCCTTTTATTTTCCTTATTTTGCAAGGAGGTACATGCTGGCCTACACTGATGTTGTAATTGCATTCATGGAAAACAGAAAACTCAATAATATTTATTCTGGACTTGTGTTAAGACAAGGGGAGATACAGGAGAGGGATATACTACTTGTGTGTACTGGAATAAGAATATTAATACTGCTTTAGTTAGGTGATTAGTCAGCCACCAAGTCCTGAGAGACAGGTGGAAAGCTGGCCTGGGCATGGTCATGCTGGCCAGGCTGAAAGCTTTGGCATGTAGTCTAGGATGTGCTGGGGAGGGTATGTGGGTTGTTCCCAAGATTCAAAACAGCCTGGAAGAAGACATTATTGTCTACATCTGACAGTTGAGGGGAGAACACACAGCTTCATGGTTCAGAGTGTGGGCTCCGGAGGTGAGCAGCTCCATTAAAATCCACCTCTTCCACTGACTGACAGACCCAGGTCTGCCTGGCCCATCTGTGGACTTGCAGGTGGCTCACTCTGAAGCCACCTTACCTTGATACTCAGGAGCCCTGAGGGGGCACTTGGAAGGAGGGTAGGCTGGCAAAGATCACACTCAAGCCCGGTGTTTTCAGGTACTCTTTGGAAGGCCTTTGGGATATGGGACTTTTGACCACTTGTCAAAAAGTGGTCAATGCGACACATTTCCCATCTCTTGGGATTCCTTAATTCCTACCCTTCCTATGTCTCTTTGCCCCAAACTGGTAATTCCCAGCATTTTCTCCCTGACTGCCTGGAGCCCCCGTGGTCCCTTGCCTTTACATACCCCTGCTGCCTCAGGACAGGATGCTCAGGTCAGCTTGCCCATCTATGGCGTCCATGCTGGTTTGAACCTTCTGCCATGAAGATAATCCTCCTCCTTCAATTTCCCATATTCTTTTCTTCTAAATAATCAGACAGAAAATGTGTGGAAAAACCAAATATTTTCTTGGTTTTCCAGCAGAAAGTAGAGCCCAGGTTTTTTCAAAGTGGACCCCTGGATGCTCCAGGCCTTTAGGCCAAGACAAACTCCTCCTCCTAGTTGGGAATCTTCCTGGAGTTCGGTCCCTTCGGATCTGGCTCCTCATCCTCTAAACTCCAGGCATCCCATCGTCTCCCCAAGTGCCAGGGCAAGGCTGCTTAGGAATCTGAGCAGGGGAGAGACCTGTGCTGGGCTCAATTCCTGGAACCCAATAGGAATTGATTAGTCCCTCTGTTGGGAAGTCTGAACTAGGAATTTTTGAGTTATTATTTCTAATCCTCCGAACAACCCTGCAAGGTAGGTACCTCTGTCTCTGTTTTATAGATAAGCTAACAGCACAGAGAGGCTAAGTAAGGTGTTCAGTTTACTCAGAGACTATCTGGCAGAGTCAGAATCAGAACCTGGATGGTGAAGCGTTTATTCTCTCCCCTCCTCCCTGAGGCAGGAGCTTGGGGTGCAGGTGTGGGCAGAAGCACCCCAAGTGTATTCATTCCTTCAGGCTGCCATGACAAGTGACCATCATCTGAGTGGCTTACAATAGAAACTTGTTCTCTCGTAGGTCAGGAGGCCAGAAGCCTGAAATCAAGGCGGCAGCAAGGCCAGCCTTGCCCTGGGGGCTCTGGTGGGGAATGCCGTGGGCTCTGGGCGCTCCCTGGCTGGAGGCTGCTGAATTCCGATTTCTGCTTCCATCTCCACCTGGCCTTGTCTTCACCATGTGTGTCTCCTCCGTGTGTACCTTATGAGGAGACTTGTCATTGGATTTAGGGCCAACCTGGATAGTCTAGGATGACTTCACTGCAGGATCCTTAATTACATCTTCAGAGACACGTTTTTCCCAAATATGGTAAAATTCAGACATTCCGGGGTGTGGACATATCTTTTTTTGGGGCAGGGCAGCACGAACTCCCTGGTTCTCTGTCGTTAAAGGTTGGGGCCAAGGAGAGTGAAAGCTCAAGGGACACAATGTATTTTTACTCACGGTAAAGAACTTTCTTTCTTTTTTCTTTTCTTTTTTTTTTTTTTTTGGACAGTGCATCAAGCTGTCACCCTGGATAGAGTGCTGTGGCATCACAGCTCACAGCAACCTCCAATTCCTGGGCTCAAGCGAGTCTCCTGCCTCCACCTCCCAAGTAGCTGGGACTACAGGCGCCCGCCACAACGCCCAGCCATTTTTTTTTTTTTTTTTTTTTTTGGTTGCAGCCGTCATTGTTGTTTGGCGGGCCCGGGCTGGATTTGAACCCGCCAGCTCAGGTGTACGTGACTGGCGCCTTAGCCTGTTGAGCCACAGGCGCTGAGCTGGTAAAGAACTTTCTAATAGTCAAAATGAACTGACGCTGTAAACACCTGGTTGCAAGTTGCACAAATCAAAAAATAAAGGCAGAGGAGGGTGTAAGGAAGATTTCTGTGGCGTGTCAGGGTGGGGATTGCAGGAGAGGAGG
>CAUYRH010105911.1:0-24947 GCA_963574655.1 Perodicticus potto | reverse complement strand
GAACCCGAGTTTGAATTTCAAGGAAGTAACTTATGAACTGGACCATCCTGGATTTCAAATTCGTGACAGTAAAGGACTTCATAATGTAGTTTATGGCATTCAGAGGGGTTTGGGTATGGAAGTGTTCCCAGTAGACCTCATATATAGGCCTTGGAAACATGCAGAAGGCCAGGTAAGTTGGTGGTATTTAGCTATACAAGGGAACAAAATAATGACTTAATTCCTTATAGAGTGCTATCCATTGATTGAAATATTCTTTAAAGTAGAGTCTATTTTATGCAGCTCAGGAAAGAATAGAGTGTCGTAAATATTGAAGGAATATTAGCATAGTTCTAGTACCAGACTCCATTTAAGTATAACAATCAAGCTGTTTTACTAATAATGTAATGATATTCATTTGTAAGGCCATCTCATCATGCACCTTTCATTTGTCTAAATTGTCTGTGGTTTTCAAAGGGCAAACTGTTAAGATTTTTAAAGGGAAATCGTCATTCTAATAACCTTAAGATTAGCCTGATGATAATGTTTCAAGTTTTTATACCATTCACAGTCATTTATGGTGGTAAGGACTTTATTCTTTTGTTCCAGCTCTCCTTCATTCAGCATTCCCTTATAAATCCAGAAATCTTCTGTTTTGCGGATTATCCCTGTCATACTGTTGCCACTGATATTCTGAAAGCACCACCAGAGGATGACAATCGAGAAATTGCCACATGGTAAACACTCTCGTGTAGCTTTTCTTTCAAGAGTCACGTCTTCTTTTTTGAAATATAAAATTGTGAGCCATTTAACAGCTTTAAACGAAACAGTAGTTTTAGTGATCATACTTACTAAAGTTTTCATAGAGGACATTGGTAGATAAAATTCTCTTTTAGTCACTTATCACTAGTTACATCTTTGCTCTTTAAGGTATGCTATTAGGTATTTTCTAAAGTACCAAAAGTTTGCAACCATCAAATGTTGGAGGAGGATTTTTACTTCTTCTTGAGATTTTTTCTCTCTAGATTTGCTTGCTTTTTTACTTTTTGGAAGGTGTTCAAGATAGCCAGCCCATCAAATCTGATCCTTTGAGTTAAATTATCTACTCTTTCAGAGTTACAGTTTCAAATTTCTGAGAGAGAATCTGATTCCAGTGTCTAGGGTAGGATTTTCCTGGGACTCTTTGTCCAGTCGTTCCTTTCTGGTGATGTAAGGATGATAAAAGTATTTTCTTTATTATTGAAGTATACACTGGGCTATAGGAGGGGGACATGGCCTGTATTGTTCGCCAGAGGCATCTACTTTACAATGTCTTTTTATTTTTTTTTTTTTTAAACTATACTCTTTCCCTGGATAATTTTTCATCACTGAACAGATTATCTTTGTTTTTGGTAGTAGTGTATGTCCTTTTCCCAGGTGCTAGCCAACATTAGATTTGCAAGCTTAACTGATTTTTTTTTACTGTTGAGTCTAATACATATAGAGGTATTTCCTTTAGATTTTATTTTAACAGATAAGGGCCTCTTTCCATATTAACAACATGCCATTATCACATTTAACAAACAGCAATTCCTTAAGGTAGCAAGTTGTCTATGTTTAAATTAATTGGCTCAAGAAAGTCTTTTAACAATTTCTACAATTGAAAATTCAGACAAGGTCCACATAGTTTCTTTTATTCTGAAAGTCTCTCTCCTATCTTTTTAAACTTTATTTTTTGCTATTGATTTAATGGAGAAATACATCATTTGTCCTCTGGTCTACCCCATGTTACCGTCTTGTTTCCTCATGATGTTTCATTTGTTTTTTATCCTTGTATTTTTTATGGACTAAGGGTAGAGTTAGATCTTGATACTCAGTTAAAGCCAACCAGGTTCAACTTCTTGAGGCAAGCGTAATTCATAGCAAACATTGTGGATTTCAAACTTGCATCCCACCAGGAGGCATCTAAGTTACAGTTTTACATTATTGAAATGAGTGTTAAGGCTGAATTTATGGTAGAGTTTTTATTGTATGTAGGTTATGATTACTAAATGTGTAGCTGGGTTCTTGATTATTCTTAAACTGTGCTTTGTTTCTTTTTTCATCCTGATCACAAACATTTGGATAGGTTTTGGTAAGGAAGGTCCATGATTATGTAGATGTTCAGTAATTTGTCCTCTTCATCAGTTATTCTCTTGTTGATTTGGACTTCCTTTGTAAATTTAATCTGGAAGCATAGCAGCATATGTTGTAGCGAGAAACAGCAGCAATTTAAATAATTTCAAATATTAAAACATGGCAGCAACTTGGTTTTGTCTTGATAGTTGGTATCACTTATTTTGTGAATTTTGTGTACTTGGATTTTCATTGATAGAGCAATTTTCTTCCATTCTTGTTAGGAAGAGCTTGGATTTGATTGAATCTCTGCTGAGGCTTGCAGAGGTTGGGCAGTATGAACAAGTCAAACAGCTCTTCAGCTTCCCTATCAAACACTGTCCAGACATGCTGGTATTGGCCTTACTACAAATCAACACCTCCTGGCATACCTTGCGCCATGAACTCATCTCCACTCTGATGCCAATTTTCCTTGGAAATCATCCTAACTCAGCTATTATTTTGCACTATGCATGGCATGGGCAGGTAAGACACAACTGTATGCTTATCACTTCTTCATCTAAATAATTGACATTCTTTGGAATGTTGAGGCTGTTCAGCTAGAGAAATTTAATATCAGTCTTTGAATTACTGTGACTTTTGGAGAAGTCATACTGTCATAAATCTTGTTACTTTGAGCATCGTGGGAATATTAAAATATATAATCCTAAAGGGCAAAGAGGCAAGGTAATTTTTCTTTTCTTTTTTTGAGACAGAGACTTGCTGTGCAGTCACAGCTCACAGCAATCTCCAACTCTTGGGTTTAAACGATTCTCTTGCCTCACCCTCCCAAGTAGCTGGGACTACAGGCACTTGCCACAATGCCTGGCTATTTTTTGTTGCAGTTGTCATTGTTGTTTAGCTGGCCCGGGCTGGGTTTGAACCCAACAGCCTCAGTGTATGTGGCTGACACTGTAACCTAGGCAAGATAATTTTTTAAAAATTCATATAATTTGTTAATGAATTACATGAATGGGTATTCAACTTTCTTTCTTTTCTGCCCCACATTGGAAGAATAAGAGTTGTCTTGTCTGGGCCACACATTAAATACACAACACTAATTGAAAGCTGATTAGCAAAAGAAGAGGTTCGTGCATACTTTTCAAACAATCCTCAAATAATCTGCATGTGGCCTATGGGCTACAAGTTGGACATCCCTGGAAGAACTTAAACATTTATCATAGGTAACATTAATCAAGAGCAGATCGTACTGATGTCACTTTTTAAATAGGACAACATCACAAATCCATTTAATTAGCATTATTTTCTGTTTTATCTGTATTCATCATTTGAATTTAATTTTATGTTGTGCTGGAATGCTGTTAGATCCTTTGTGCTTTTTTCACTCATCCTCCTTTCCCAGGGGCAGTCATCTTCCACTTTATCTCAAGTGCCTTTTCCTTGCCTCAGCCTCCCGAGTAGCTGGGACTACAGGCGCCTGCCAGAACGCCTGGCTTTGTTTTTGTTGCAGTTTGGCCAGGGCTGGGTTTGAACCTGCCACCCCACAGTTGCTGCACTCTTTCATTATTCTTACAGTTGTTCATATTACACATAAATGCTTTTAAAAATTAATTGCAGACTTGGCACCTGTTGCTCAGTGGTTAGGGTGCTGGCCACATACACCAGGGCTGGCAGGTTTAAACCCCGCCCAGGCCTGCTTAAACAACAATGACAATTGTAACAACAACAAAAAATAGTCAGGTGTTGTGGCAAGCACCTGTAATCCCAGCTACTTGGGAGGCTGAGGCAAGAGAGTCGCGTAAGCCCAAGAGTTTGAGGTTGCTGTGAGCTGTGACGGCATAGCACTCTACCAAAGGTGACATAGTAAGACTCTGTCTCAGAGAAAAAAAAAAAATTAATTGGGGCTGGATAGGGTGGCCTATTCTGTAATTCTGTGCTTTGAGAGGCCAAGACAACAGAATTCATTGAGGCCAGAAGTTTAAGACTAGGCTGAGCAAAATAGCAAGACCCTGTCTCTACAAAAAGTAAAGTTTGTTCAGTGTGAGGGCTCAGGGCTGTAGGCTCAACTATTCAAGAGGCTGAGGGAGGAGTATCACTTTAGCCCAGGAGTTTGAGGTTATAGTGAGCTATGATTGGGCCACTGCACTCTAGCTTAGGCAACAGAACAAAACAAAACACTGTCTTAAAAAAAATAACTAAAGACTTTACTTCTAAATGAAAAATGGTCATCTTAGTTCCAATCACCTTCTCTCCTTTTTTAGGGAGTCACCTAACGTGCTAAACTTACAGTTTACAAAAGGCCTAACACATTTAATCCAGTATTTACAGCTCAGATGTTCTTTATTCCTTTCTTACCACAGCTGAGAAAAGTATGGCCTAGGCTTAGGAGAAGGCTTCATGTGGAAGATATAGAAGTAACATGGCTTTCCCATTGTGATTGCATAGTCTTTGAGGATGAACTTAATGTCATAAGCACAATAAAAATTAGCTGGGCATTTGTAATAGCACTGTCACAATGTTTAGCAATATTGTTATTTAACTTTTGTTTTTATACTTTTCTTAGGGACAGTCTCCCTCAATTCGCCAACTTATCATGCATGCCATGGCAGAATGGTACATGAGAGGGGAGCAGTATGATCAGGCCAAATTATCTCGAATACTTGATGTGGCCCAGGACTTGAAGGTGAGTTCAGAGGGACAGGATGACACTGACTGATGTATTAGTGGTAAAAAAATAAATTTTTATGTAACAAAGATCCCTTAGGAATAATTTGCATGAAACGAGCTCTTAGATAAAATGAGCTGAGATTTAGAATTTTACCTTGTTAAGTCAAAAAGATGGAAAGGAGAATGGTTTTAGATATGTAAGCATATTTTCATGTATTTTCAATTTCTGTTCTATGTATTGTAAGGCTGTTTTAAAGTGATAATTGACCTTTTCTCATAAATAATCTGTGAGATGCCTTTAATCCTAGCAATGTGGGAGGCCGAGATGGGCAGATTGCTTGAGCTAAGGAGTTTGAGACTAACCTGAGCAAGAGTGAGACCTTAAAAAAAAGATTAAGACTATTTAAAAAAAAGAAAAAAAAAAATATACACACACACATATACATGCTCAGCACCTGTAGCTCAGCAGCTAGGGCGCCAGCCACATACACCAGAGCTGATAGGTTCGAATCCTAGCCGGGCCTGCCAAACGACAGTGATAACTACAACCAAAAAATAGCCAGGCATTGTGGTGGACACCTGTGGTCCTAGCTACTTGGTGAACTGTGATTCCGTAGCACTCTACCAAGGGCAACATAGTGAGACTCTGTCTCAAAAATAATAATAATAATCCGTGAAATACAATTTTGGGGTAAACTAGGTATATTTCTTCCTGCATCAATAGGGTCTTCTGACAAATTGACTTGATACCGTTAATCACTAGGTACATTATTGTTGATAATGCAGTTTTGCTTAGAGAAAGGCTATGTTTAGATCTTTAAAAATGGGCAAGGTAAATTATTGGTGCTTTGAATCTTACTCTGCTCTAGGTTTAGTTATTTGAGAAAGCACAAAGTAAAGTTTATTTTAAAGGTAGAATCATCTTTCAAAATGTGATATCTTAAGTAAGGACTAATGTTAAAACACTGAATTATACTAAGTTGTTTAAATTGTGACCAAGGAAATATTACAAATAGTATGTTTTATTCAGACTTGTTTGTGAAAAACAGGTCTAAGACCTAAACATACTAAGACAAATATATACTTGGTAGCTTGACTTGTAGTTTCTAATATTGATTTTTCTTAGGCCTTGTCAATGCTGCTAAATGGTACTCCTTTTGCCTTTGTGATTGACCTTGCTGCACTTGCTTCACGTCGTGAATACCTCAAACTTGACAAGTGGCTCACGGATAAGATTCGAGAGCATGGGGTAAGTAGGATTTGTTCCTTTGTTTCTGCTTTTAAATTTTGGTGGTGAAAATTGCTAAAGAAATATATTTTTTAAATGGCAGTGAAGGTATTATTTATCCTGGATTTTAGTCATAGTGTTTAGCAGTTTTTCTTAATCTGAAAGCAGTTAAGATCAGTTTCAGATATACTAAGAGACTTGTCTGTTTTTCAGGAGCCTTTTATACAAGCATGTATGACTTTTTTAAAGAGACGGTGCCCTTCTATATTGGGTGGACTTGCCCCAGAGAAAGACCAGCCCAAAAGTGCTCAACTTCCTCCGGAAACTCTGGCCACTATGTTGGCCTGTCTACAGGCTTGTGCAGGGTAAGAATGTGCTTGAAAACGGCCTTTTAATCCTGGAATTGAATTATGTGATAATTGTTGATTTGTGGCAGGGAGGTTTGAACGTGGGAGAATAGTTCAAGATAAGCCACTATTGTTTTGAATATTGTATTGTAGTTTCTCGTATTTCTTTGGTTGTGATATAAGGGTACTATTGGCCTCATAAAAGGAGTTGATAAGTGCTTTTGTTTCTTGTAGTTTTTGTCACAAAGAATGATGTTAATTCTTTAAATATTTAGTAGAGTTCAGCAGTAAAGTCACCTGGTCCTGGGTTTTTCCTTGTTGGCAGATTTTTGAACTTTGAGATTTAATAACTAATTGTTATGAGTCTATTCACATTTTCTATTTCTTCGTCAGTCAGTTTCTGTAGTTTGTATCTTTCTAGTCAGTCAATTTGTTGATTACACCTAGGTCATCTAATTTGTTTATGTATCAAATAATCTTTCTACTTTCTGTAAGTTTGGTAGTAACTTACTCTTTTTCAATTGTTGATTTTGTAATTTGAGTCTTTTTCTGGGTCAGTTTAGCTTGTCAATTTTGTTAACATTTTCAAAAAACTGACTCTTGGTTTTGTTGGCCTTTATTTTTCTCCTTCCATTTTATATATTTAAGCCCTAAACTTTTTTTCATTCTGCTTACTTTGAATTTCATATGTTTGTTTTCTCATTTCTTAAGATAGAACATCAAGTTGTTCATTTGAAGTCTTTCCCATTATTCATATTTTTGCCATGTACTGACCCCACCGCCCCATGCGCCCCTCACCCCCTTTTAGAGACAGAATCTCCGTTGCCCCAGGCTAGAGTGTTTGCTAGCTTACAGCAACCTCAAAATCCTAGGTTCAGGTGATCTTCCTGCCTTAGCCTCTTGAGTAGCTGGCACTGTAGGCACCAACCACAACACCTGCTTATTTTGCTATGCCTTTTTTTTTTTTTTTTTTTTTGGTGGAGAGATGGGATCTTGCTCTTGCTCAGTATGGTATTAAAATCCTAAGTATAATAATAATAATAATAACAACAATTTTTTTTTTTTTTTTTTTTAAGGCAGTCTTACTTTGTAACCCTAGGTAGAATGCCATGGCATCATCATAGTTTACAGCAACCTTGAACTCCTGGATTCCAGCTATCTTCTTGCCTCAGCCTGCACCTGCCAAGTAGCTGGCAGGATGCCTAGCTAGTTTTTTCTTTTTCTTTTTTTTAAAGTAGGGGGGGTTCACTCTTGCTCAGGCTGGTCTCAAACTCCTAAGCTTAGGCGATCCACTGACCTCGGCCTCCCAGATTGTTAGGATTATAGGTGTGAGCCACTGTGACTGGCCTATTATTTTGTTTTTTAAAGATCTACTACTAAGCACTGTTCAACTATTATTTTTAGACTGTATTTCTCCTTTTTTTTTTTTTTTTTTTTCCTTTGAGACAGAGTCTCACTTCGTTGCCCCTAGTAGAGTGCTGTGACATCACAGCTCTCAGCAACCTTAAACTCTTGGGCTCAAGCAATTCTCTTGTCTCCGCCTCTCCAGTAGCTAAGACTACAGGTTCTCCCCACAACACTCAGCTATTTTTAGAGACTAGGTCTCAAGGTTTCGCTGTGGCTCAGGCTGGTCTTGTGCCACCAGGCGGTAGCAGTCCACCTGCCTTGGTCTCCCAGATTGCTAGGATTACAGGCTTGAGCCACTGCACCTGGCCCATACTTCTCAATTCTTGTTAAATTTTCCTTCATGTGTTTTGGGGCTCAGTTTTTAAGTGTATGTGTTCTTAGAATTGTTACATATTCTTGATAGTTTGATTTTATTTTTTTGCAGTTTTTGGCCGGGACTGGGTTTGAACCCGCCACCTCCAGCATATGGGGCCTGCGCCCTACTCCTTTAAGCCACAGGCGCCACCCCATGCATAATATATCTTTTTCTTTTAAGCTATATGTGTCTTGATCTAAAGTGTGTCTCTTAGAGAACATATGGTTGGATTATCTTTTCAAAATCCACTCTATTTCTGCCTTTTAATTGGTGTATTTAAACCATTTGCAGTAAATATACATAGTGATAAGGTGGGGTTTATTGCCATTTTACTGTTAGTTTTTCTGTTTATGCTTTCTGTTCCTCCATTATTGCCTTTCTTACTGTTAAATACATACTTTTAGTGTACAATCTTAATTCCTTTCTTGCTTTGTATTATTGTTTTCTTAGTGGCTGACTTGGGTATTAAAATTAACGTTTTACAGCAATCTCTAGTTCTGACGAACAACAACCAAGTTTGAATAGGCTACAAAAATTTTCTCTAGTATGATTGTTCTCTTCCCCTGCATTTTGCTGTTATACTTTTATATTTTGTATGCCCACCAAGAGATAGATCATTATTGGTATGTGCAATTGTTCTTTACATCAAGTAGGAAGTCTGAATTGTGTTCTATGTTTACTTATGTTGTCTTTACCAGTATTTTTCATATGAATTCAGATTAGTGTTCATTTCACGCTAAAGGATTCCTTTAATGTTTCTGGTTAGGACTGAACTGCCAACAACAAATTGCTTCAGTTTTTGTTACAAGTGAGGAGTTGCTTCTTTCTTGCTGCTGTTAGATATTCTTTTTTCCCCCCTTTCCACAGCTTCATTATGCTGTTCAAGGTATCAGTCTAAGTTTATTTTACTTGGAATTCATTGAACTTCTAATATATATAGATTAGTGACCTTTTTTTTTTTGGTCAAATTTGGGAAGTTTCCAGTCATTTCTACAAATACTCTTTCTGCTCATTTCTATTCTTTTTGTTTGTTTGTTTTTTTGAGACAGAACCTCAAGCTGTTGCCATGGGTAGAGTGCAGTGGCATCACAGCTCACAGCAACCTCCAACTCCTGGGCTCAGGCGATCTCCTGCCTCCACCTCCCAACTCCCTGGGACTACAGGCGCCCGCCCAATGCCTGGCTTTTTTTTTTTTTTTTTTTTTTTTTTTTTTTTTTTTTGAGACAGAGCCTCAAGCTGTCACCCTGGATGAGTGCTGTGGCATCACAGCTCACAGCAACCTCCAATTCCTGGGTTCAAGCGAGTCTCCTGCCTCCGCCTCCCAAGTAGCTGAGACTACAGGCGCCCGCCACAATGCCTGGCTTTTTTTTTTTTTTTTTTTGAGACAGAGCCTCAAGCTGTCACCCTGGATGAGTGCTGTGGCATCACAGCTCACAGCAACCTCCAATTCCTGGGTTCATGCGAGTCTCCTGCCTCTGCCTCCCAAGTAGCTGGGACTACAGGCGCCCGCCACAATGCCTGGCCAAGCCTGGCTTTTTTTAAATTGCAGCTGTCATTGTTGTTTGCCGGGCCCAGGCTGGATTTGAACCCGCCAGCTCAGGTGTATGTGGCTGGCGCTTTAGCCACTTGAGCCACAGGCGCCGAGCTCCTTTCTATTCTCTTGTTCTTGGACTTTCATATTTATGTTGGTACATGTGATGGTTTTCCACATGTCTACTAAGTCTCTTTAATTTTTCTTTCCCTTTTTTCTTTTGGGGAGGCGGACAGAGTCTCAAATTGTTGCTGGACTGGGTAGAGTGCCATGGCGTCAATATCTCACAGCAACCTCAAACTCTTGGGCTCAAGTGATTCTCTTACCTCAGCCTCCTAAGTAGCAGGGACTACAGGTGCCCGCCACAGCGCCCAGCTTTTGAGACAAGGTCTCACTCTCCTTGGGCTGGTCTCAAACCCTTGAGCTCAGGCAATCCATCCTCCTCGGCCTCCCAAGTGCTAGGATTACAGGCATGAGCTACCTTTTTCTTTCAGTCCCTCAGGTTGGATAATCTTAATTGACCTATCTTCCTTGTAGTTTACAAATGCATACTTTTCCTGTTCATATCTGCTGTTGTACACCGGTAGTGATAGAGAAGTTTTCATTTCAGTTTTTGTACTTTTTAACTTTATGATCTTGGTTTGGTCTTTTTTTTTTTTTTTTTTTTTTTTTTTTAGACAGAGCCACAAGCGGTCACCCTGGATAGAGTGCTGTGGCATCACAGCTGACAGCAACCTCCAATTCCTGGGCTAAAGCCAGTCTCTTGCCTCCTCCTCCCGAGTAGCTAGGACTACAGGTGCCTGCCACAACGCCCAGCCGTTTTTTGGTTGCAGCTGTCGTTGTTTGGTGGGCCCGGGCTGGATTCGAACCCGCCAGCTCAGGTGTACATGGCTGGCGCCTTAGCCCGTTGAGCCACAGGTGCCGAGCCTGGTTTGGTCATTTTAAAAATAGTATCTTTTGTCATGTTCTTCAGGAAGACATCATTCTCATACTTGCCTTTAATTCTTTTGATATGTTTTATTTTAAATATGCTTTTTGAACCCATTTAATATAGTTGATTTAAAGTTGTTTGTCTAATAAGTCTAACACTCGTGTTCAAACTTTCATGTTTCTGTGCAGATCTTAGAACTTTTTTGTTGAACACGGGCAATTTTAGGTATTGAGTTTGTTCTTGAAATCCTACTCTTTGTTTCACCAGGGTTTATTGTTTGCTATTGCTTTTGGGGTTTTTGTTTGTTTGTTTGTTTTGTATTAGTGACTTTTTGGAAACAATTCTTTGAAGTCTATTTTTTGTCATATTTGGCCACTGAAGTCCCTGTTTGATTGGCTAGAATTGGGAACAGGGCAAATTAATTGCCAGAAATCTTTGTGACTTTTGTTAAGATACAGTAGTCTTTCTTGAATAAAGATTTCCCAATCGTAAACTTTTGGTTAATTTTCTAAGTCCTGAAAAAGTCGATTCTGACGATTTGTGCTAGTTTTCTATTTCTGGTTGCTTTTGTAAAGGAGAGAATATTTAGATATCCTTACTCTGTCCTTTTTACTCATTGTTCTATGAGTAAAATTTGTGAAGCATAATAAAATAAAACACTTGTGATTCTTCTGTGCAGCTTACAGAATAGAGTGACCAATCTTTTGGAAGCTACCTTTGTTTTTCTCCCTAATTCTATTTTCTTACCTCTCCCACATGGATTTCAGATTTTATTTTTCTGTCTTTTGCTTTCTTTTTTTTTTTTTGCATTTTCTGGCCAGGTCTGGGTTTGAACCCACCACCTCTGGCACATGGGGCCAGCACCCTACTCCTTTGAGCCACAGGCGCTGCCCTCTTTTGCTTTCTTTTTAAAAAAATTTCATGTTTATGGCCGGGTGTTGTGGCGGGCGCCTGTAGTCCCAGCAACTTGGGAGATGGAGGCAGGAGACTCTCTTGAGCCCAGGAATAGGAGGTTGCTGTGAGCTGTGATGCCATAGCACTCATCCAAGGTGACAGCTTGAGGCTCTCTCTCAAAAAAAAAAAAAATTTCATGTTTATCTTCTAACTAGAAGTTCTTCACCATAGGCACTTTTGCTCCCTCAAAGTCATTTATTTTTGATGGTCGTATTTAGACTTATGCTTCTCATGTCTAGATGATAGAAGACAGTGATGTTGTTAAACATCCTACAAGGCACAGAACCCACAACAAAGAGTTATCCATTTCAAAGTAGTCTTGCTTTATAAGCTTTAATGTTGTAAAACTTTTTTTTTTTTTTTTTTTTGAGACAGAAGTCTTGCTTGTCAACACCAGCTACAGTGCAGTAGCTGCACTGATGACTGCAACCTTAAACTGCTGGGCGGAAGTGATCCTCCTGCCTCAGGCTCACGAGTAGCTGGGACTACGGGTGTGTGTCACCAGGCCTGGCTAATTTTTTCTGTTTTCAGTAGAAACAGGGTCTCGCTCTTGTTCAGGTTGGTCTTGGACTCCTGATCTCAAATGCAGCCACCATGGCCTCCCAGAGTGTTAGGATTACAGGTGCAAGCCACTGTGCCTGGCCTGACATTCTAAAATTGAAATTTAAAGTTTTGCTTCTCACGTAGTATACATTTTAATCCATCTGGAATTGAATATCCTGGAAAATTAGGTGCATGTTAAAATTGGAAAATATTTTGTTTGTATGTGTAAGGAGGCAGTCTTCCCAACCTGTGTTTTCAGTTAATTTCTTTAGTTGATACCTTAGTAGTACCTGTCTTGATGAAGAATTTAATAAAATAATGCATGTTAAAATCTGTTGATAAATAAATGCCAGGGAAAGAAAGTTATTCCAAGTAATAAATAGGGAAGTCGTTATGATGGAATTGTAATTTTTATGAATACTAGAAGTAGTAAGTGAACTTTTGAGGAGCAGGATAACTATACAGTTTCAAAGTATCTCCCCACAAATTACTAAATAATTTCCAAGGAGTAAAATAGTAACTTTAGTGAAGAAACCTGGTAGAAGCACATTACTCTGTTGATCAGAGTAATCCCCAGCTGAAATCTGTAGCATAGCCTCATGATAAAATTGCACTAAGAAGAAAACAATGTGTAATTTATGTGGTGAGGCTTTTAATGCACAATCTAAATCTTTAATTTTTTTTTTTTTTTTTTTTTTTGAGACGGTGTCTCAAGCTGTCGCCCTGGGTAGAGTGTCGTGGCATCACAGCTCACAGCAACCTCAAACTCTTGGGCTTAAACTATCCTCTTGCCTCAGCCTCCCAAGTAGCTGGAACTACAGGCACCCGCCACAACGCCTGGCTAATTTTTGGTTGTAGTTGTCATTGTCGTTTGGCAGGCCTGGGCTGTATTCAAACCTGCCAGCTCTGGTGCATGTGACTGGTATCCTAGCCGCTTGAAATACAGGGACTGTGCCCATAATCTAAATCATAAATAGCAGACAAACTCAAATCAAGGGACAGTCTACAAACTAACTGACTTGTACTTTAAAAAAAATCAAGGTCAAGAAAGACACATAAAGGATGAGGAATTCTTCTAGATTAAAGGAGCTAAACAAGTGACAATTCAATATAGTGTACTGATTAATGTCCAAGGGGAAAATATCTATGAAGAGAAAAATGTGGTAATAATTGGTGCAGTGTGAATGTTTGCTTTGATTTATTGGTGTTTAAACTTCTGATTTTGATAATCTCACAGTTATGTAAGAAAATGTTCTTAGAAAATGTATACAGCATATCCAAATTTAAGTGCTTCAGGGGAAAAATATAGGAAGAATGGTTAAAAAGTAGGCCAAAATGTTAACCATTGGTGAGTGACCCTTTTATGGGAGTTCATTATAATATTCTTGCCTTTTTGAGTTTGAAATTGTGTCAGAAATAGGAAATTACCCCCAAATAATAATGATTAATATTTTAGTTTGCCATATTTTTATCAATTCTAAAATATCCCTTAAAAATACTTTGACATCTCTGAAATGCCAGTGTGCCTCAGTGGTAATGTCTTATGATTGATGGAATTACTTTGTTTTTGCAAAGGACATAAAATAATGGTGTGGCTTACATACTTGAAAGCATTTTGGATTCATTGCAATGTGATCTTAATCTATTGCTGGTAGCCTATTTCCATAACCCATGGCATAGGTCTCTTACTCTTTTGTTTTTAATTGAATGGGATTTTTCTTTGTTTGCTTTTCTTTTTATGATTGGTAAAAGATAGATACAGCTTTAAGCCCAGAGCTGTAAAAGAGGGTACATTTGGAGAAGTATTCTGTCAGATCTCCATCTTGTTCGCTTTTCCTATAGGTAACTTTTTTCATTAATATTTTTGGGTTATCTTTGCATTTTAACTATATACATACATACATACATACATACATATCTTTGTATTTTTAACACCCTTCTTCCGTAGAAAAAATAGTATATATTCTTGCAGCTTTCTCCTTTCTGGAGTTCACACCATAGAATTCAAGAGAATTCACCTTATTTCTTTTAATTGCTGCTTAATATTACTCTATTAAATAGATACTATGCTTTCCTCAACCCATCTCTTATTGGTGGACTTTGTTTTCCCTCTTTGTATTACAGATCGTGTTGCAATGAGTAGTGCTTTCTATCTGTCATCTTTCCTGATGTGTATTTAGTACTAGAAATGGATTTGCTAGGGCTAGCAGGGAAGTAAATGCATGCATAATTTTGTCAGGTATAACAAAATTTTTCTCCGTGAGGATTGTTCCAATGTGTATAACTGCCAGCAGAAAGAGTACCTATTTCCCCATACACTTGCTAATAGAGTATATACTAGGCTTGAATGGTAAGACATGGTGTCTCTTTCAAGTTTTAATTGCTGGGGAGTGTTAGTTTGAATGGAGGTACATTTTAAAATGATGTTTCAGAGGGCTACTTGTGTCCTTACATTAGAAATAGCTTTAATTGCTTTGAGCATCTTTTGGATATTACTGATATTACTACTTCTTACTCTAAGACCGATAAGTAGACCCACACCTTTAGGGGCATATCTTTCCCTTTTACATTCTCTGTTAGTGCAGTCTTGTCTTTATACTGGGGGTGTGTTCTGAGAAATGTGTTGTTAGACAGTTTCATTGTTGTGTAATAATTATAGAATATACTTAAACCTAAATAGTGTAATGTACTACATGTCTGGGCTATGTGGAATAGTTTATTATTCTTAAGCTACAAACCTGTATGGTCAATGCTGAATTTACTGAAAACGATTACAGTACAGTGGTAAGTATCTGTATATCTAAACCAGTGGTTCTCAACCTTCCTAATGCCATGGCCCTTTAATACAATTCCTGTGGGTTGTGACCCACAGGTTGAGAACCACTAATCTAAACACAGAAAAGGTACAGTAAAAAAATACAGTATTAATCAGCACGACCACTGCTGTACGCATAACCACTTTGTTGACTGAACTGTCATTGTGTGGTGCCTTACTATATTTTTCCTTCTGGCGTCAGTGGAAGCAAAACACCTTATAACATTTGTAGTCCCATGTTTGAAGCACTATTATTTTGGTATTGGCACAGGCCAAAATAAAAGAGGGGAAATCTTTTTTTTTTTTTTTTTTTTGACACAGAGTCTCACTCTGTTGCCCAGGCAACCTCAAACTCCTGGGTTCAAGTGATCTTCCTCCCTCAGATTCCCAAGTAGCTGTGGTTACAGAAACCCACCACAACACCTGGCTCATTTTTCTAATTTTCGAGGATATGGATTTCACTCTTGCTTAGTCTGGTGCTAAACTCCGGAGCTCAAGCAGTCCTCCTGCCTTGGTCTTGCAGGATGCTGGTATCACAGATGTGAGCCACTGCACCCAGCCACAAGTAAAAATTTTCATAGGTTTTGCTGTAGGGATATTATATAATTACAGACTTAACGTAGTACAGTTAGCACTCTAATCTGCCTCACCCACCCCCCACAAAGACAGAGTCTCAAGATGTCGCCCTTTATAGAGTGCGGTGGGATCACAGCTCACAGCAACCTCCAATTCGGGTTCAAGCGATCCTCTTGCCTCAGTTTTTCTATTTTTAGTAGAGATGGGGGTCTCGCTTTTTCCTCAGGCTGGTCTCAAACTCTTGATCTCAAGCAGTCCACCTGCCCTGGCCTCCCAGAGTGCTAGGATTACAGGTGTGAGCCACTGTGTCCAGCCTGCCTTTCTTTTTGTTAAACATGTGAAACAACTTTCTTATCTGAGTGGCCACCTTTACCTTTTTTTTTGAGACAGTATCTTGCTCTGACACCCAGGCTGGAATACAGTGGCATGTTTATGGTTCACTATAATCTTGAACTCAAGCTCAAGTGAAGCAGTCTGACAAATAGCTAGGACTGCAGGCTAATATTCTAATAAAAATATATATTTTTTAGAGATGGGGGGTCTCACTATGTTACCCAGGGTGGTCTTGGACTCCTGGTCTCAAGCAGTCCTCCCACTGTGGCTTCCCACAGTGCTGAAATTACAGGTGTAGCCACTGTTCCCAGCCATACTTTTACAGTTTAATGACAGTAGTAAAATTCTAAATTCAGGAGGGATTATTTAAAATAGTATCAAGTTCATGTAGAGCTTCTGAATGCAGGGGGTCTCATAGTTTTATGAAGCATAGAGGTTGAGTGTCTTACTTGAAATGCTTGGGGCCAGAAGTATTTCAAATTTTGGATTTTTGGATTATTTTACACTACTTACTTGCTAGGTATGCATCTCAAATTCAAAGATCTAAAATCCGAAATACTCATTTGAGCATCATGTCACCACTCAAAAAGTTTTAGATTTTAGAGCATTCTGGATTTGGAATGATCAACCTGTGCTTAGAACCTAAGATAGGAAAGTGAGTTTTTATGTCAAAATTTATCCTACTTTACGTTTGTTTTAGAGGTCACTCACTTCTTACAAAATGTAGTTACTGCCTAAGTATGGTACTTTTAACTCTCTCTCTCTCTCTCTTTTTTTTTTTTTTTTTTGCAGTTTTTGGCTGGGGCTGGGTTTGAACCCGCCACTTCCGGCATATGGGGCTGGCGCCTTACTCACTGAGCCACAGGCACCGCCCTGGTACTTTTATCTTTATTTAATATCTTTGTTTTATCTTTGACTATGACATAACTAGTGTAAAAATCGCCAGTTTGCTTTGATGTATCTGGATTTGGACATAATTTTTGACAGAGTGATTGAAGAAATGGATTGTTTCTTAGAGAATTTTGAAGTATATTGGTTGTATTCTACTCAGGCAGAAATTCAGCCATGTGTTCCAGTAAGTTTTCTTTGTTAGAAAATCAGATTGCTTTATGTAAGTGTTCTGGGGAATAGCAAGTAATTCTGTTACTTCTCTCTTTAGGAGTGTTTCTCAGGAGTTATCAGAGACCATTCTCACCATGGTAGCCAATTGCAGTAATGTTATGAATAAGGCCAGGCAACCACCACCTGGAGTTATGCCAAAAGGACGCCCTCCCAGTGCTAGCAGCTTAGATGCCATTTCTCCTGTTCAGGTAAACAAATGCTACAATTGCTATGTCTGCATTTGTTCACAGACCTGGAATAGAATAAGCTTCTACAGCGTCATTAATAAATTGTCCAAATTTATTATATTAGAGATAACTGCATGTCTTGCATCCACTTATATTTTAAAAGAGATCCATAAATAGGTATTATAGTTGAGAATTTTGATCATGAAATAGAATGTGTCTGAGAGTAAAGATACAAACAAAACGATTTATTTAGGTAACTGGAAAGGTTTCTTTTTAAAATAATTATGACATATACTCTGGAGAAATAAGCACTGCCTTTGAACCTGATGTGTCTTGTTTGTAGCTTCACGGGCCAAGCAACAGTGCTAGAGCATAACGACTTGTTATAACTGGGGCTCTTCAGCTCTCAACTGAACTGCTCCTTTAAAAACAAGGTACATTTAAGTTACTCCCTGACATCGACCACCCCCTTCTTTCTGGGAGCAACATACTGCGCTTCTATTTTCAGCTGCATTGAATGGCAGTTTGGGGTTTAAGGAAAGAAAGAGACACTTAGTGATTCTTCAGTGGCTACTTTATAAAAGGCATTAGCTTGTCATTTTCTATAATCATGAAGGCGTGTAGTAGTACTACATACTGTAAGAAGCTTGGATGTGTAGTTATTAGATATTTTTAAAAATATTTTGATGAATAGCATACCTTGTTTTTGTTTTCAAAATCAGAGCTGATCTTCCCCATCTCCCACAGTTCTCAAATTTTAACTACATTTATTTCTAATTTTTAAGGTTTTCCTTTGTGTTGAAAGTTAAGTAACTTAGCTTAAGATATTTGTTTTAAAATGGCTTATTTGAAATTGTAAGGACTTAATGTAATAACTGTGCCAAGTCATTACTAAATGTTTAGTGGTACAGCTATAGAGTAATTTATCTTAAGTATGTACTCTTGAGGTTTTGTAGCTCTCTCCTTATGGCTCTGGTATAGCTTGAGCATCCCTAATCTGGAAATCTGAAATGTTCCAAAATGTGAAACTTTTTCATCACTGACATTTGACACTACATGTGGGAAATTCCACACCTTACTACCTCATGTTATATGTCAAGCTTAAACACAATCATAACTTTATTCATGCACAGAATTGTTAGCAATATTATTATATAAAACTATCCTCCGTTTACATGTATAAAGGTATATATGAAACACAAATGAATTTTGTGTTTAGACTTACACCCCTCTCCCAAGAGACCTCATTGCATGTACACAAAATTAAAAAATATGGAAAAAGAAAGAAAACAAATTTGCAACACTTCTAATACCAAATATTTTCCATAAGGGATACTCAAGCTCTACTTTGGCAAAGGCTAACTCTTTAAACCCTATTCCACATATGACATAATAAGAAAAATAACTGGCACATGTGACTTAACATTGGTACATAAGTATTGTTATGATTGTGTGGGTGTTATAGTTTGCTTATTAAAAAGTAAATGCTATTGCTAAATGTTGCTTTATCTGTGTGATAATCCTTGACATATGTGTAATACATTTTTATAATGTTTTTCTTTAGATCGACCCTCTTGCTGGAATGGCATCTCTTAGTATAGGTGGTTCAGCTGCCCCTCACACTCAGAATATGCAGGGTTTTCCTCCAAATTTGGGTTCTGCATTCAGTACCCCTCAGTCACCAGCAAAAGCATTTCCACCCCTTTCAACCCCAAATCAGACAACAGCTTTCAGTGGTATTGGAGGACTTTCATCACAGCTTCCAGGTAAGGAGGTTGTGAACGGGAACATGGATTATTTTTGTAGGTTTCATTGTTCCTTAATGTATGCTGGGGTTTGGAGCCACTGCAATAAGGAAAGCTGCTCGGCGGCGCCTGTAGCTCAGTGGGTAGGGCTCCAACCACATACACTCAGCCTGGACCTGCCAAACAACAATGACAGTTGCAACAACAACAAAAAAAAGCCAGGTGTTAATCCCAGCTACTTGGGAGGCTGAGGCAAGAGAATTGCTTAAGCCCAAGAGTTTGAGGTTGCTGTGACGCCACAGCACTATACTGAGGATGACATAGTGAGACTTTGTCTCCAAAAAAAAAAAAAAGCAAAAAAAAGCTACTTAAATGAAGTTGTGTAAGCTGCTTCAACCTTTAAAGTTGGGAAGAGAGAAACATATTAGTACATTCAGTTCAGTGTAATTGGAATAAAGAATTAGGATATTTGAGTTGTAACATTGGTCGAATTATTCAGTAACAATTCTGCATTACCAAGTGATAGTATAAACAGTAGCTCATGTTAATTATGAATTCTAAAGAGCTTAGATTAAGAAATCACAGCTTTATGAATTATTCAGGTTGGTATAACAAAGATAGAAAGATCTATCTGTACATCTTAGATTCAGACATAAATTATGCCTGTTTTATACTTCACAAACCTTGAAAATGATAATAAATCCCTAAATCTTTTCAATTTTTTAAAAGTATTTTGGTTCATAACTTTACATTGAAATAAAGGCTGTTGTTTTTTCCTCTTGTGCCTACTTTGAGCTTTCTATATTTTTTATGATAACAAGTTACAGTTACTAAAACCTAAGGACTGAAATGTTCTGTAATCTAGTTAATACTGCTGGTTTTTGGTTCAAGCCTTGATGAATCTCTTAAACCAAAGTTGCTGTACTTATTAAGACCTTCCTAGCAAAGCTCTAACTATTAATATTCTGTTTGTTGAGAGTTGAGAGGAATAAAGAAGTTCTGACTCATCATGAAATTCCAATTTTAATCTCAGAGAAAGGCAAGCTAGCCCTTCTTATTTTGTCTACTTTAGGTAGGCAGGTATGTGCCTTGAGAGTGTATGCATTGACATTTTTGTGTATTATTGAGAAATAATTTTAAATGCTGAAGAAATTTTGGCATTATGCATTTTTGCATACTCTTGCTAGTTTTCATTCTCTATAAAATTGAATAGATGTATAATAAGGGAATTAAGAAAGACCCTGACTTTTAAAACAAGTTATATCTGAGCTGTGAATGAAGTCAGGTATATGAATAATGATAGGGCTTTTGGCTGGCTTCATTCTCTCTAGTAGGTGGTCTTGGCACAAGCAGCCTGGCTGGTATAGGAACTGGGACTCTTGGACTCCCTGCTGTGAATAACGACCCTTTTGTACAGAGGAAACTGGGCACCTCTGGACTGAACCAGCCTACATTCCAGCAGAGTAAGATGAAACCTTGTAAGTGGTAGTGTTGTCTGTGATTGTGAAGTGTGACTGAAGCACATACATTTTTTTCAATTGTTTTATTTCTTGTCCCTAGAGTTAATATGAACAAAATACTGATTTATCTTAATATATTGTTAGTAGGACCATATGTTGATGTGCCTCCTAGACTAATGGGAGTAAATTCATGAATTTCAACTGTTAAAAATTAGAGGTATATTTCTGCTTTTGCTATGGATTCCCAGAAGAAAGTAGTGGTTAATAGGAGGCAGCAACCTGACAATGTTATTCTAAAAGTAAGAAGTAGGTATGGTAAAGAGAAAAGATTCAAATATATAAGTATAAATCTTGTACTTAATGTTAAAATTTGTTGGTTTTTTTGTTTGTTTTTTTTAACAAGTCAGGACCAGACATGAAAATTCTGATTTCTGTTTTCAGCTTGGTAGGTTATAAAATAAATAATTGTTTTAAGGTTCTGGCTTTATAAGATATATATACTTTTATGTCATAAATATTGCCATATAACATATATATATATATGTGTATATATATATATATGACACAATATGAAACCAGTTTTTAAAGCTTCACCTCCTTAGTAATTTCACTGTCCTAACTAAAGAGAGAGAGTACACATAGGTGTATTGACTTACAAGCCTTTGTCATTGTGTTTTGATGCTGTTAGTGTGAATGTCTGAATGTTATGTTTTATAGCATGCTTTGTGTTTATATCAGTCTGCCATGCACATACATTGATAATTCATAATTGATCTGTTAAATGCAATTTTTATTACAAAGTGTGAGTAAAGACTTGTTAACCTCTACTGAGGTTGTATTAAGGGTAAGTGCATTATGAGTTTGGTGTTAGTTAACTTTTGTATTGTAGTAAGTCTCAATGAAGAAAATGTTAAAGTGGAACTAAGGCAATTTCATTAAAGTTATATTATGTCTTTACCTAGAACACATCACTTGACTACTTAATACTAAACTTTTATAATTTCTTATTCTTTTCTTTAAAGTTAGACTTACACTGATCTCTCTGGCTCTGTATTTTATGAGAGAATAGAGGAAGAGCTTAAGTGCCTACTGATTACTTTTCTTTTTCCAACAGCGGACTTGTCTCAGGTGTGGCCAGAGGCAAACCAGCACTTTAGTAAAGAGATAGATGATGAAGCAAACAGCTATTTCCAGCGAATATATAATCACCCACCACATCCAACCATGTCTGTCGATGAGGTGAGTGTCTAGGATGATCTAATTATTTATTATTTTAGTCTTACGCACCCTTTCAGGGTTTATGGAAATCTAGCTCAAAGTGTTTTGATGTATTTGTGTATCTTTTGAAACCTTAATACTTGTTTTGAGTTAATAGTCTTCTATTAAGAATATTTGAGGTGAGTTCTTAGTAATGGTTTCCTTTGTGTGTGTGTTGTTTTTGTCTTTTCCAGGTATTAGAAATGCTGCAGAGATTTAAAGACTCTACTATAAAAAGGGAACGAGAAGTATTTAATTGTATGCTAAGGAACTTGTTTGAAGAATATCGGTTTTTTCCTCAGTACCCTGATAAAGAGTTACATATAACAGCCTGCCTATTTGGTGGGATAATTGAAAAAGGACTGGTCACTTACATGGCACTGGGTCTGGCCCTGCGTTATGTTCTTGAAGCCTTACGCAAGCCTTTTGGGTCCAAAATGTATTACTTTGGGATTGCTGCACTAGATAGATTTAAAAATAGGTAAGTAGCTAAGTTATTTACAAACTTTCTTTCTTATTTGAAGGAACAGTAATAACATCTATCAATTGCTGGGTGTCAGGCCTCATTGTTATACATATACTAACAAATCTTATAATGACTGTATGAAATAAAAAAGGAAGGGCTCGGCACTTGTGGCTCAAGCGGCTGAGGTGCCAGCCACATACACCTGAGCTGGCGAGTTCGAATCCAGCCTGGGCCTGCCAAACAACAATGACGGCTGCAACCAAAAAACAGCTGGGTGTTGTGGTGGGCGCCTGTAGTCCCAGCTACTTGGGAGGCGGAGGCAGGAGAATCACTTGAGCCCAGGAGTTGGAGGTTGCTGTGAGCTGTGATGCCATGACACTCTACCCAGGGCGACAGCTTGAGGCTCTGTCTCAAAAAAGAAAGAAAGAAAAGAGGAAGAATAGAAAACATTGCAGTTCACTATAATTATCAAATAAGTTGTAGGAAAACTAAAATGAGATAGTAGGGGTTTTTTTGTTGTTACTGTTTGTTTATTAGGTGTACTGTACTATATATGCAGTACAAGTCACCCCTTTTTGATATACACAGTTTTGACAAACTTACGCTAAGTTGTGTAACAAATACTACAATCAAGAAAGTGAATATTTTCACACACTTTCCACCACTCCTAGTCTATGGCAATTGCTGATTTCTATAGTTTTATCTCTAAAGTTTTTCCAGTCTTTTAAATGGAATCAAACAACATATGCTTTTTTGAGTCTGATGCTTTTGAGATTTATTCATGTTACTGCATGTTTCATTAGTTTGTTCCTTTTTATTGCTACGTAGTATTCTGTTGGTTGGCTAGATTGACTACAAATTGTATTTCCATTCACATGTTAATGAAAATTCAAGTTATTTTCAGATAGCAGTTTTAGGTAATTTGAATCTAATTTAAGGTAAAACATGACCTTTAAAAAGCAAAATAATGCATTATTTTTTGATATAAAATGAGTAAAATTCACAAGTATTTTCCTCTTCTACTTACATCATTTGGCATTCTATACAAATAAGTTAGTCATCAGTAAAAGGAGGGAAATGGCCTCCATTAGCACTTGAACAAAATTTTTTGTTAGTAGTGGTGCTTTTCTTCTTACAAGAAATGATGACTGAATGAATGTTTTTGTTGGCAGATTGAAGGACTATCCCCAGTATTGTCAGCATTTGGCTTCTATCAGTCACTTTATGCAATTTCCGCATCATTTACAGGAAGTAAGTGTCTTCAATACCTAAAACTCAAATAGCTATCTAGTAGTTGGAAGGGTTACTTATTTTGATTTGTTTGGGGATTTGCTAGGAATGGTATTAAGATTTCTTAAAGATTAGCATGATCTAAGTGTACATGTTGCCTGCTCATTTTGTGGTTTGTTACTAAAACATGAAAAATGTCATTCTTGGATTTTCTTTTCTAAGCCAGGGAGTTTGCTTGATTATCAAAGCTTTTACTAGTTCTTTTAGCAAGACAGTGCTATTGAAGTATTTTATTGTTATTAAGAGAATCTTTATGCTAATATGTAATCCTTTCCTGCTAATAGAAATCCTGCCTGATTCTAAAGGAATTGGAGTGTAGGAATTTTGACTATAAAACAGTAAACTTTGTTTTAAATGTTAATACAATTCAAAACTGTTATACTTAAGACTTAGACCAATATTTCTTAAAAATAGAACCTTCCTTACCACTTGCTTAGATTCCTTTGAAGTGTTTATTTTATAGGATGCATTCCATGATTCATCCATGTACTCCCAGGAAATAACACATTTTAAGCCATTTTGTGTGATTAATGTTGTTCTTGAAATTAAGAACCATTGTTTGAGACTGATTTTTGGCTTGATGATAAACATTATTCATACCTTTTGTCTTTAGCTTTTGGTCAGTGCTGGCTTATAGAGAACAGGAAAGCTGGTTAATCTTTGTTAACTTAGTAATATTTTGGCATTTTTTCCCCATAAAGTAGATAAATGACTTTAAGATCATACTTGAAGGAATCAGAAAGATTGGAATTTGAACCTACTTGAATTCTATATTTTATTTTAGTCCAGCATTTTCTACCTCATCCTTCTGCATTTATTAGGAAGGCAAGATTATTGCAGTGACTTTATCTAGGGGACCATGGAGTAGGAGGCAGGAGTGAATTCTTTGAAGTGAATGAATGGGTTGAGAGGAATTCAGAGCCAGGAATATGGACATGAAAAGACCAGCAAGTAAGCAAACAGGAGCGGTCATGCAAAACTGGTCCTCAGACCAGTAAGCAAATTAGAGAGGTTATTGTTTATTTTTCTATACTTTGTCAATTTAAAGGGGTATCCTTCAGAGATTCTCTTTCCTAGTTTAATATATTCTTTAAAAAATTATTATATATATAGATGGTAATGTTAGTTTTGCTATGCAAGGACCATTGAAATAGCCTCAGGAATCCTATGCCAGCCTTCTAATTTGTGTGTGTGAGAGGGTGGGGGGTTATGATAGGTCTCTAAAGTGAGGGGAAAAAATTCTGCTCTACAACATCTATTATTGGTGTTGCTTACTCTTAAGTTGTCTGGGCTATATATAGTATTTTTTGCTTTATTTTTTGTAGTAACAGTTTCATTGAGATTTAGCTCACTGCAGAGTGTTTTTTAGGATTTAGCTTTCTTTACTATATAAATTTTTTTTTTTTTTTTTGAGACAGAGCCTCAAGCTGTCACCCTGGGTAGAGTGCCGTGGCATCACAGCTCACAGCAACCTCCAGTTCCTGGGCTCAAGCGATTCTCTTGCCTCCGCCTCCCAAGTAGTGGGACTACAGGCACCCACCACAACGCCCGGCCATTTTTTGGTTGCAGCCGTCATTGTTGTTTGGCGGGCCCAGGCTGGATTCGAACCCGCCAGCTCAGGTGTACGTAGCTGGCGCCTTAGCCCACTGAGCCACAGGCACCAAGCCTACTATATAAATT
>CAUYRH010105909.1:0-13785 GCA_963574655.1 Perodicticus potto | reverse complement strand
GGTGTATGTGGCTGGTGCCTTAGCCGCTTGAGCTATAGGCGCTGAGCCCACACTGCTTCTTTAAAGTGACATCCATCAGGTACTTGGTGGTTTTTCATATACGCATACCCTTGATGGCCTGGGCAGTTTCACGTGTGTTCTAAGTATGAATAATCAGGTGCTAGTTAGCCATTCAAAAGTATTACAATTTAAAAAGTGAACATTAAATTTTCAGAATTTCAAAATGTTAACGGTTAAACGGGTTCAGCACTTGTAGTCCCAGCTACTTGGGAGGCTGAGGCAAGAGAATCGCTTAAGCCCAGGAGATGGAGGTTGCTATGAGCTGTGTGTCATATCACTCTACCCAAGGTGACAGCTTTGAGGCT
Organism: Perodicticus potto; assembly: GCA_963574655.1. NCBI lineage: Eukaryota > Metazoa > Chordata > Mammalia > Primates > Lorisidae > Perodicticus > Perodicticus potto. Next base: position 13,420 of record CAUYRH010105909.1, on the reverse strand, counting down.
TTATAAAAAAAAAAAAAAAAAAAAAAAAAAAAAGTTAAACGCCTTTCTATTTTTTTTCACAAAGAGGAATTTCACCACATCACCCGGATTATTCTCCAATCCCAGGCCTCAAGGCAACCCTCATCCAAGCCCCCCAAAGTGCTGAGATTACACGCATGAGCCCCTCAGCCCTTTCTATGCTTGAGATATTAAACCCATCTAAATATGCACATTGGGGTCTCAAAACAGCTCTGGGAATTTGACTCAATTCCACAAATCTTAAGCTGAAAAGCTCTTCATACATGATTACGGAATAAAAAGGTGGCTGCTGGGCGGCGCCTGTGGCTCAAGGAGTGGGTCGCTGGCCCCATATACCAGAGGTGGTGGGTTCACGCCTGGCCCCCGCCAAAATTTGCAAGATAAAAAGGTGGCTGCTCAGAGTTTATTACTTTTTCATGGTAAATCCAAAGGTGTCCTAAGAAAGGCATCACTGCAGCTACCTTTGTAAAAAGAAACACCAGATCACACAGAACAACTTATTTAGATCATAACCAAATGATTCACACACCTTAAAGTGAACACGAAGATTTGAGCCTCTTGACTTGCATGCTAGAAAATAAAAGAGATTTGGTTAATTCCGGTTATCTTCTTATGTCTACCCCTAAACAGGAAATACATATTTATCTATCTCCTATTCACTTACACTTTGTGGGGTTTTCTGGGTCAAGTGAATAGCGAACCATTTTCACAGATCACCTGGAATGGAGGAAGCACAGTGAGTTAGGTCAAACACACGTATTTCTAGTAACCGATGCGCTGAAACTTCATTAATGCCACCCACAGCTGCTCAGAGAGTGTTTGTTTTCATGGTTAATACAAAGGTGTCCTAAGAAATGCCATCATTGCAGCCATCCCTTTCCCCACCCAGTGCTTGCTTTCCCATTGCATCTACTACCAGTAACAGCACTGCCTGCGCGAAGCTGGTGCCACGGCCCTCTTCGACCCTCTCCTCCCTCTGGGAATTAACAGCCTGTTTCAACGCAACCACGGACCTTCCGCGACGCGTCCGCATGGCCAACTCCTCTACAAACCTCTGTACATGTTTTCTTTCGAGGTCCTTTACTCACACAGCTTCACAAACAATTCTGTCTTCCCATGCAACACAGACATCAGGGCTATTACCCCGGTTGGAATTATCAAATACACAGCCTCCATCCACCTTTACCTACCCACCCCCCGCCAAAACTTTTTCCCGTCGCGGCCACAAACACGCCGCGAAATCGGCCATCCCTCACCGCAAGACACCGGACCTCCGGAGTCTGAGCCAACGCGACCACAGGCCGCCCGAGCCCCGCCAGCAGAGAAGTCCTGCTGTCCTCACTCCCGCCCACCTCGTCGCTCTGAGGGCTGTACAGGCCTGCCGGCCGCGACATGAAGTCGGGCATACGCCACATCCCCTCTCACACACAAGACATCGCCTCTAGTGAGGAATCAGTAGCCCTGGGAGAGCTCTTCTCGGGGACCTTGAGACCTGTGCCTCTCAGGCCAGGATGCCTGCGATCTCCAGACGATTGACTAGTCGGGGCCATCACGAAAAGACACTTACCTCAGGCCGCTTAGGGGAAAAGGAAGAGCAGTGGCTTCTGGGAAAATTCATGAGAACTCGGTTTCTCGCGACATTTCCAGTCCATAAAACGAGATCTGAGGAAGGGAAAGGGGCGGAGGAGCAAGGGAGTGTGGAATATGTCTTAAGAAAAATTGAAAACGAATTGGTGCTGGGAGACTGTCTCAAAATTCTCTTTTTTGTATCCAAATATAAAGTTATGGGTTTTATTTTTATTTATTTATTTGTTTATTTTGTAGAGACAGAGTCTCACTCTATGGCCCTCGGTAGAGTGTTGTGGCATCACACAACTCACAGCAACCTCTAATTCCTGGGCTTGGGCAATTCTCTTGCTCAGCCTCCTTAGTAGCTGGGAGAACAGGTGCCTGCCACAACACCCGGCTATTTTTTGTTGCAGTTTGGCCAGGGCCTGGTTTGAACCCACCACCCTAGGTATATGGGGCTGGCGCCCTACCCACTTAGCCACGGGTGCCGCCTGAAAGTGATTTATAAAAGGGCATTAAAAAGATGACAGGGCCTCAACGCCTGTAGCTCAAGCCGCTAGGGTGCCAGCCACAAACACCAGTGATGGCGAGTTCGAGCCCAGCTCTGGTCTTCCAAACAGCAACGACAACTACGGCCAAAAAATAGCCGGGCATTGAGGAGGGCGCCTGTAGCTACCTGTAGCCAGCTACTTGGGAGGCCAAAGCAGAGAATCGCTTAAGCCCAAAGAGTTTGAGGTTGCTGTGAGCTGTGACGCGAAGGCACTCTACGAGAGCAACCTAATGAGACTCTGTCTCAAAAAAAAAAAAAGAAAGAAAGAAAGGAAAGATGAGAGGTCAGTGGGTTGGCAAATGAAAGGAATAATAACAATAAAAATAAATAAAAAGATGAAAAGATGGGATGTAATTATGTTACAATCAATTGAAGGTGAAGGGTTTGGTTCAATACCCTCCTTATTTCCCACTGCCGCTGCTAGATCTTCTTCGTCTGATAGAAAAAACCCTTTGTTATTTTCTTATGTTTCTTCTTCACCCATTTCATCTACTCACACACAGTAAGTAGTGGTCTTAGCACTTAATTTCAGGTATTCTCTTTCCATGTGCTATCACTCTGGGCAACTCAAACTCCAAGTGAATGGACTGTAGAAAATGCACCTCAGTTCCAGAGATCTCACCCAAGATGCTCTGCTCTACTGGGCTCTATTGCTAAATGTTGGATTCCATGGTCTTTCCTCAGTAATTCCCATCTCTCATACAGTTATGACTCCAGGCTGAGAAACCCCAAGTTAATGTCCCCATCCCACTTTTTTTTTTTCACTGTTGCAGAATACTTTACTTTGGAGAATGTTCTCCAAGTCCATCCAGGTTGTTAGAAAGGTCGCAAAATTTCCATCTTTTCTCAGGGATGAATAATATTCCACGGTATGTAAACACCACAGTTTGTAAATCCATTCATGTGTTGATGGGGACTTTCTTTGTGATTTGTGCACTGAGCAGCCATGACCATTCTAATGCAAATATCCTTGTGGCAAAATGTCTTTTTTCCATTTGGGTAAGTGCCTACTAGTGGAATTGCAAGTTCAGATGGTATGTCTACTTTTAGTTCTTGGAGGAATCTCCATACTTCTTTCTATAGAGGCAGTGCCAGTTTGCAGTCCCCCCAACAGTACATGAGTGTTCTCTGGACACCCAGGCCAGCACCTGTTGTTTTGTAACCTTGTGATGTGGGCCATTCTCACTGGAGTTAGGTGATATATCAGAGTGTTTTTGTTTTGCATTTCTCTGATAATTAGAGATGAGGAATATTTTTTCATGTGTTTATGGCCACTCTTCTGTCCTTGTGAGAAACTTTTCTAGTCATGTCTTTTGCCTGGTTTTTATGGGGTTATTTGCTCTTTTCGTATTGATATGCTTGCATTCATTATAGATTCTGGTTATTAGCCCTCTGTCAGAATGGTAGCATATAAATATCTTCTCCCATTCTGAAGTTTGTCTTTTTGCTTTGTGGTTTGCATCCTTAGCTGTGCAAAAACTTTTTAACTTCATTGGGCACGGTGGCTCATGCCTATAATCCCAGCACTTGGGGGGGTGAGGTGGGTGGATTGCCTGAGCTCACAGGTTAGAGACCAGCCTGAGCCAGAGCGAGACCTCATCTCTAGCTACTTGGTAGGCTGAGGCAAGAGGATCACTTGAACCCAAGAGTTTGAGGTTGCTGTGAGCTTAAGATGCCATGGCACTCTACCAAGGGTGACCAAGCGAGACACTGTCTCAAAAAAAAAAAAAACCCTTTTAACTCGATCAGGTCCCATTTATCTATTTTTGTTGCTGCTGCAATTGCTAGTGGGGTCTTCTTCATAAATTCTTTCCCTATATAAGATCAAGAGTTTTCCCACACCATCTTCTAGCCCACCCGATATCTCTCTCCTGAGCTAGATTAAATATCAACTTACTCTCTGGACATCTTTCCTGGGAGGTCCCTGAGGGGAATATTTGGTTTTGTTTGTTTGATGATAAAAAAAAATACATCTATTAGGCAGCCATGCACGTTTTGACAGGAGCTCTTACTGGTAGCAGAAACCATCAATATATAGGAGCTATGATTCCTGGAGACAAAACCAGCTTTTTTCTGTATAAATTCAACTCTTTCTTGAGGAAATGTTTTCCCACCAGGAGCAGCGAAAGCAGAAGTATATGGCTGCTCAGACATCCACATTGGGTAGAAATGATGTTAGCCTGAGCCTCTTGTCCCCCTTGGCCCATGCTGGCAGGGACTGGCTGGGAGCACAGGCTCCCTGAGTCAGAGGTCCATAGGGGTGGTGTGGTGACCAAAAGCCTCATCCCTCACCACTCCCTGAGGGGAATATTTGAAACCTAACAGACTCCCTCAGATTCCTCTTTGGTGTTGCATGGTAATGATATAGACAGTGCTTGTAACAGCTTACTAAATTCCAGGCACTATTTTCAGTATTTTTTTTTTCAGACAGAGTTTCACTATGTCACCCTCAGTAGAGTGCTGTAGCGTCACAGCTCACAGCAACCTCAAACCTCAAACTTTTGGGCTTACGTGCTTCTCTTGCCTCAGCCTTGCAAATAGCTGGGACTACAGGGGCCCGCCACAATGCCCGGCTATTTTTTGTTGCAGTTGTCATTGTTTAGTTGGCCTGGCCGGGTTCAAACCCACCAACTTTGGTGTATGTGGCTGGCGCCATAACCACTGTGCTACAGGTGCCAAGCCTATTTTCAGTATTTTTAGGCATTTTCTCAATTAATCCTTAGGACGAGTATTTTTTTTTTTTTTTTTGAGACAGAGCCTCAAGCTGTCACCCTGGATAGAGTGCTGTGGCATCACAGCTCACAACAACCTCCAATTCCTGGGCTCAAGCGAGTCTCCGGCCTCTGCCTCCCAAGTAGCTGGGACTACAGGCAGCCGCCACAACGCCCGGCCTTTTTTGGTTGCAGCCGTCATTGTTGTTTGGCGGCCTGGGCAGGATTCGAACCCGCCAGCTCAGGTGTACTTGGCTGGTGCCTTAGCCAGTTGAGCCATAGGCGCCGAGCCCTTAGGGCAACTATTAAAAGAGACAATATTTCTATTTTGTAAATGAAAACATCGAGACCCAGAAATTAAGAAACTTCCCCCAAAGTCCCACAACTGGAAGTGACAGTCCCAGAAGTCAAGTCTTCTGGGCCCAAGCTTGTCATCAGTGAGCAATCTTGCCTCTCCCCCTACCTTGGTTGTTGGCTTCCACTTCCATATAGTTTCTTCTTCCCCTGTACCCCAGAAAACTGGGAAACACTTTCCCCTCTTGTCTATGCACACACAATTATTTAACAAACAACAACAACAACAACAACAATATATATATATATATATATTTTTGTAGAGACAGAATCTCACTTTATCGCCCTTGGTAGAGTGCCGTGGTCACACAGCTCACAGCAACCTCCAACTCCTGGGCGTAGGCGATTCTCTTGCCTCAGCCTCCCGAGTAGCTGGGACCACAGGCACCTGCCACAACGCCTGGCTATTTTTCTGTTTTGCATTTCGGCCGAGGCCGGGTTTGAACCCGCCACCTTCGGTATATGGGGCCGGCGCTCTACTCGATGAGACACAGGTGCCACCCCAAAAATATATTTTTTAAACAGAGTCTCACTCTGTCACACCGGCACTCTACCCAGAGCAACAGAATGAGAATCTGTCTCAAAATAAACAAAGGAACAAACAATAAAGAAAAACAAAGAACAAAAGAAAATTAAAAAAAAAAAACATAATATTGAGCTATTACTATAGTTATAGCTATAACTCTAATACAAGTAGAGTTAGTCTTTAGCAATCAGTTTATTCGTTCATTCATCTACTCAATGAATATTTAATTAGCACTTATTATATATATGCCTGCCATTGTGCTAGGTACTGCGTCCTGCCCTAGGAGAGTCCCTAACCTCAAGGAGCCTACAGTCTTGGGGTAAAGGTAGGGTTGGAGGGCTAGGTGACTAGGGGGTAAACAGCCAACAAACGAACAATATGAATAGCAGTATGAAACTGCTAAAGAGAGGGTAAGCATGGAGGACCATATAAGAGGCACTTCAAGGGGAAATTCTCCTAACCTTGGGGTTGGAAATCTTTCTTGAGAAGGTAAGGTAGCAGCTGGGCCATCAATGACCAGAAGGAGTTAGCCGGTTACAGCAAGAAGCGGGGAATGATTGATTATTCTTGCCAGCAGGAGAGTTCCATTATGGGAACTGAAGGTGTTCAGATTCCTTTTGAGTACCTGTCAGGCCAGGTAAGTGGCAGAGGTCAACCTGACCTTGAAAGAGCCTAAAAAAAAAAGTTTTAAATAGTTTTAAGTTTATTCTAAGGTCAATGAGGGACTTGAAAATGTTTTAAGCCCTTGGGGGATGGGAGGCCTCATCAGATTCTCTTTTGAAAGGATCACTCTGCCCAGAGGTGTTTGGACAACATGTTGAATGGCTTTAGGCAGAAAAAGGACATGTTATTTATTTATTTATTTATTTATTTTGCAGTTTTGGGCCGGGACTGGATTTGAACCAGCCACCTCCGGTATATGAGGTCGGTGCCGTACTCCTTTGAGCCACAGGTGCTGCCCTGACATTTTATTTATTTATTTTTGTTTATTTACTTTTGGAGACAGAGAGTCTCTGTTGCCCCAGGCTAGAGTGTCCTGGAGTCAGCCTAGCTCACTGCAACCTCTTACTCCTGGGCTCAAGCAATTCTTTCTCTCTCTTTTTTTCTTCTCTCTCTCTCTCTTTTTTTGTTGTTGTTTGTTGCCCCAGACTGGAGTGCTGGTGTCATAGCTCACAGCAACCTCAGACTCCAGGGCTCAAGATATCCTCTTGCCTCAGCCTTCTTAGTACCTGGGACTATAGGCTTCCACTATGCCGCCGGCTACTTTTTTCTATTTTTAGTAGAGATAGGCTCTTGCTCAGATTGTTTTCTCAAATTCCTGAGCTCAAGTGATCCACCTGCCTTGACCTCCCAGAATGCCAGGATTACAGGTGTGAGCCATGGCGCCCTATCAAAGATGTATGTCTTAAGGAATTGAGCAAACAATTCCAGAGAGTAACAGCACAGGGAAGAAAAAGATAGTGTTCCATTGTTGGAATAAAGATTACTTTGATATTGCTATAGATTAAGTGTTGGATTAAGCTGTAATTTGCCAGATGCCTTTTCTTTGTAATTTTCTTAAAAAATGGGTGTATTTGTAACCAAGGCAGAACAGTCTTGTAGAAGCTACTCTCACTGTTTTCCAGAGTTGCTGGCCTTCTGATAATAAAACTTAGTGGGCCTATCCCCCATCTCTGAGTATTGGCTGGACAGTGATAGGTGCTTGGACCCCTTTGTCTGATAACAAACATGTATCTCTAATAGATAAAGATTTCCTCCTCTTTCTTCTCCTTATTTATTGTATTTGATTTTTTTTTTTTTTTTTTTGAGACAGAGCCTCAAGCTGTCACCCTGGATAGAGTGCTGTGGCATCACAGCTCACAGCAACCTCCAATTCCTGGGCTCGAGTGAGTCCCCTGCCTCTGCCTCCCAAGTAGCTGGGACTACAGGCACCCACCACAACGCTCAGCCATTTTTTGGTTGCAGCCGTCGTTGTTTGGCGGGCCCAGGCTGGATCCGAACCCGCCAGCTCAGGTGTATGTGGCTGGTGCATTAGCCCGTTGAGCCACAGGCGCTGAGCCTGTATTTGATGTCTGAGTCTCATTCTGTCACCTTGGGTTGAGTGTTATGGTATTACAGCTCACAGCAACCTTAAACTCTTGGGCTCAAGAGATCCTCTTGCCTCAGTCTCCCAAGTAGCTAGGACTGTAGGCCACCACCATAATGCCCAGCTGGTTTTTCTCTTTTAAGTAGAGATGGGGTCTTGTTCAGGCTGGTCTCAAATTTCTGAGCTCAGGCAATCTGCCCATTTCGGCCTTTCAGTGCCCTCTCCATCTTCTTTTCCTTCCTCTTCTTCCTTTTTTCTTTTTCTCCTTCACTCTCCCTCTCCCCTTCCTTCTCTTGCTCCTTCTTGCATAAACACTATCCTTTTATCATAGTAATGTTGACAACAATGCCTTAACATATCTCATACCCTCGTTTATAATCAATTTCCTCAGTTTAAAAAACAGCCTTACAGTTTGTTTAAATTAGGATCCAAGTAAGATCCAAATATTGTATTTGTTAGCTGGGTCTGTTAACTGTTTCTCCTCGTACTCTGCTCCCTACCCTCCTATTCACCACCCATGTTGAGGTTTGGGGAAGAGACTGGATCATTTGTCATGCAGGATTCGCACATTTCAGGATTTGGCTAATTGCATCCTTACAGTGTCATTAAATCTTTCCTCTATCCTTCAAGTTTCCTGGAAACGTATCTTGATCAGTTTCAGTTTAATTTTTTTGGTAAAAAGTTTGATAGGTGGCACTATTCCTATTGCATCCTGTCAGGATGAGAAAAGAAAAACACTCAGAGCCTTCTGAGCTGCATGAAGTAAGCAAAATTTATCCAGCCCACAGAGAGATGAGTAAGGGACTTCAGTCTTGCCCCCTCCCAGGAGGCAATCGTTTAAAGGCCTTTGAGTTTTTTTTTTTTTAGTGCTGTGGTGCCATCATAGCTCACAGCAGCCTAAACTCTTGGGCTCAAGTGATCCTCATGCCTCAGCTTCCCAAGCAGCTGGGGCTAGAGGCACCTGCCATAACGCCTGGCTAATATTTTCTATTTTTAGTAGAGCTGGGGCCCCACTTGCTCAGGCTGGTCTCAACTCCTGTGTTCAAGTAAACCACCAGCCTCTGCCTCCCAGAGTGCTGGGATTATAGGTGTTGTTGTAGGGCAACAGCCCCCTAAAAGACCCAAGTCTGTCTCAGCCTGTCTCAGCCTTGGTCCCCAGCGTGCCACCCCCTCCTTTGGGTTAATTCCGAGAACAGGTTTCTGACAAGGAAGTTCTCTGAGTTCCCTGACCCCCACCTGGCCTTGGTTGAAACACAATGATGAGAAACTTACCTCAACTCCCCTTAAGCAGCTAAACAATGGTGGAAACTCACTCAAGCAGAGTTTCTCAGGTACTGGGCTTTCCAAGTTGTCCCCATGGTTACTGGGCTACCCCTGCTCCCCCAGTCACCACGCAGCTACCCCCTGAGCCAACTACCTGACTGTAACCCTGCCCTGTAACTGGCCCTTCTGCTTTTATATATGCTTGCGTTGCCACATCAGCACAAAAAGGGTATAAAAGGCTGCCTGCATTTCTCTTCGCAGCCGATTGCCCTTTGGGCAGCGGTCTGCCTGTGCAGACGTAACCACCTGATTTGGGCCTTGCCCTTTGGGGCAGTGGTCCACCTGTGCAGGTGTAAATAAATCATCACCATGTGATTTGAGCCTAAAGTGGGGTCTGTGTATTCTTATGGGTGGCATGAGTGACAACAGTGTGAGCCTCCACACCCGGCCAAGGCCTTTTTTCTTTTCTTTTCTTTTTTTTTTTTTGAGACAGTCTCACTAGGTTGCCCAGGCTAGGGTGCCATGATGTCAGCCTAGTTCACAGCCACCTTAAACTTTTGGGTTCAAGAGATCCTCTTGCCTCTGCTTCCTGAGCAGCTGGGACCCATCACAATGCTAATTTTTCAATTTTTTTTTTTTTATTTTCTTTACAGGCGCCGAGCCTAATTTTTCAATTTTTTAGTAGAAATGAGGATCTCACTGTTGCTCAGCCTGGTCTAGAACCTGAGTTCAAGGGATTCTCCCACCTCCACCTCTCAGAGTGCTAGGATTACCAGTGTGAGAGTCGGTCTCTTTGCTGTTTAGAGGTCTCTTGTTCTCTCTTTTCTTCCCTGACAAGCTGTCTGGCCTATTATCTTCTGCTGGTTGAAATTTAGGTACAAAGAACAATACGTAGCCAATCAATTGCTTGTTATTTTAATGTAAATTCTTAGTAAACAATTTAGGAGCTGCCTATTCCCTTTTCCTTTCAAACCCCACTTGTAAAACTGCTGGTAAATGGAGCATTTATTCAGGGCAACTTCAGTCTCTGCTCCAAATGTGCCCCAAATAAACTCTCCGCTTATATTAATTTTGCCTCAGTTTTTTCCTTTAGGTGAACAAAAATGCGCATTATTGATAGAGTCAAATGGAGGGACCTGCCCAAATGGAATCGACAGAGCCAAATAGAATATCCCACCTGAGAAAGAAGCAATGGGCTCGGCGCCTGTGGCTCAAGCGGCTAAGGCGCCAGCCACATACACCTGAGCTGGCGGTTCGAATTCAGCCCGGAGCCGCCAAGCAACAATGACGCTGCAACCAAAAAATAGCTGGGCTCTGTCTCAAAATAAATAAATAAATAAATAAATAAATAAAAGAAAGAAGCAATGCGCCAACCCTGACCCTTCCGACCCTTTAAAATCCCCATCCGCCTTAACCCATGGGCTGACTTCCTTCTCGAGTTCAGCTCACCACACCCGGGTGGAGTAAAGGCCCATGTTGCCCACACAGAACCTGGACTCCATTTCCTTTCACTTCACATTTCAGAATAATCTTTTCTTTTCGGTCTTTGACCCCCCAATTATGTTATCTGGTTGTCTCATTTGCATTGATATTAAGATGGGCAAGTTAGTTCAGGACTTGTCAGTCTCATCCCTTTATTTTAAAGTTCCTCATCAGCTTTTTATCTAATGGCTTTCATAACTACTGAAGTTCATTACTTAGATTCATTATTTCATCAGGTGTTGAAAAACAGTGACTTTTAAAAATTCAGTCTCCATAGAGACTGTCAAAAATTGTCAGTGCTGACTACATTGCCATACTCAACCGTGATTGGGTATTGAGAAAAGTTTTCAATTTGCAATAATCGCACCTCGGATAATCCTCATGGGCTGTGATCCTGCCACTGCGAAAAGCTGGTGATTTTTTTTTTCTAATTCTATTATTCTGTCAGCAGTTTTTCTTTTCTAACATAAATATTGTAGAAGATATCAGCATTTTTATATTGGATTTGTGTAAAAAAGAATTTTCCCTCTTTTAATTATTTGCTTGCCTTTCCTCATCTTTACACCACAGAGCAGAGACTAAGCAAAACACTGGGAAGCAGCTGGGCACGGTGGCTCATGCCTGAAACCCTAGCACTCTGGGAGACCAAGGCCAGAGGGGGAGGATGGTTTGAGCTCCGGAATTTGAAAGGTTGCTTGAGCTAGGCTAACAGCAGGGCACTCTAGTCTGGGACACAAAGTGAGATCTGTTTCAAAAAAAAGGAAACAGGGTGGCGCCTATGGCTTAAAGGAGTAGGGCACCAACCCCATATGCCGGAGGTGGCGGGTTCAAACTCAGCCCCGGCCAAAAACTGCAAAAAAAAAGGAAACAGACACCTGTAGGGAGTAAGGCATGTAGGTCATGGCCCCGTGTGGGATGTCCTGGGGAACCTGCCGTTGGTGTGTCCTGACTGCCTGGATCCCTGCAGAGCACCAGAAAAGCCACAGCGGAAATCCAAGCATGAGCTAATGAGAGCTTAGCCAGGGTGAAGAAGGTGGGACTAGACTAGCAAGTGCTGAGGGTTCTCCTTCATGGTGACTGAGAGGCTTCACTTACTGTGTAGATCTCCAGAGAGCAGCAGGAAATGATAAACCCTTGGCCTTTTCAAAGTAGCCATTCTCCTCCACGACCTGCCAAAGACAGATGTCAAGTGGACCCAGCAGGACTTTGACAGTTTGATCAAACAACTATTTGTTTTGAGGCTATAAATTCTTAGGAAAGGGATGTCAGCCTGGCATATTAAATCAGGGCCAGTATGAATTAATTTGACCGTCTTCTTAGAAAGGATTGTCTTTGGGGATTTTCAGATGAGTGAATATTCAATGCTCTGTCTTTTAGCATTATCATCCACCTCCCCCGCCCCTTGCATAGCTTTCTTTTGAGGGGTGGCTCCCAGGCCTCCAGGAGAGCCAGAGGAGGAAAATTGGAATCCCTGGCCAGGGATTTACTTTGCTCTCCTTCATCTAAGCCTCCCATACAATGCTGCTTTGAGCTTCACTGAGAAATTGGGCTTATTAGCAAGGAAGAAGGAATTCTTTTCACAACAATAAGGAAAATGTAATCCTTTACTCCAGGGGCTGGAGTCCTTTTATTTGCTCTCAGGCTGGTGTGTGACTGGCTGCCTCTCCTCTCTGTTGCCTGGCCTGTCATTCCCTCATCTTCCAGAGCTAGGGGAACATCTACTATCACTTCCTAAGGGATGCCATTCGTTTGTTTTCCTGAAACATTTTATTTATTTATTTATTTATTTATTTATTTATATATTTTTTGGAGACAAAGTCTCCAGCTGTTGCCCTGGGTAGAGTGCTGTGGTGTAGCAGCTCACAACAACCTCACACTCTTGGGCTTAAGTGATTCTCTTGCCTCAGCCTCCCAAGTAGCTGGGACCACAGGCGCCTGCCACAATGCCTGGCCATGTTTTTGGTTGTGGTTGTCATTGTTGTTTGGTGGGTGGCTCTGGTGTATGTGGCTGGTGCTCTAGGTGCTTGAGCTACAAGCGCCCAGCCTATTTATTTATTTTTATTATCATTTTTTTTAAGACACAGTCTCACTTTGTCACCCTCTATGGAGTACTGTAGCATCATAGCTCACAGTAACCTCAAACTCCTGGGCTTAAGTGATTCTCTTGCCTAAGCTTCCTGAGTATCTGGGACTATAGGTATCTGCCACAACGCCCGGCTATTTTTTAGAGATGGGATCTCGCACTTACTCAGGCTGGTCTCGAACCTTTGAGGTCAGGCACTGCACCCTCCTCAGCCTCCTGGAGTGCTAGGATTACAGGGGCGAGCCACCCTGCCCGGCCCTCCTGAGACATTATAATTCCTCAAGATGCAAAGTTTGCTTTTATTGTTATAGCTTTATTGTCTACTCACTGTTAGGTGCCTAAACCCTCCCTCTAGCTTCCCTCCCAGAACAAAGGGCCTACCTGGCCCCACCCCAAGAGTTCTGCCACAGAGACCCTAGGGGCCAAGGCCTTCCAGCAACCTGTGGAATCTCCCACCCCCTGTGCTCAGTATAAAAGCAAGCCCCAACCACTTTTAGTGCAGCTGCCATCTTTGCCAGGGTTGTTTCAGACCCCTTTCATTAAACTTGGTCTGTACCTCTCCTAGTCTCATCTTTGGGTACACTGCCAACCCCCTTTCACTTATTATATATACTTTTCAGAAGATGTGAATTTTTTTTTTTTGAGACAGAGTCTCAAGCTGTCACCCTGGATGGAGTGCTGTGGCATCACAGCTCACAGCAACCTCCAATTCCTGGGCTCAAGCGAGTCTCCTGCCTCTGCCTCCCAAGTAGCTGGGACTACAGGTGCCCGCCACAAC
>CAUYRH010105908.1:0-19260 GCA_963574655.1 Perodicticus potto | reverse complement strand
GCCCCCGGGCCCGCCAAATAACAATGACAGCTGCAACCAAAAAATGGCCGGGCGTTGTGGCGGGCGCCTGTAGTCCCAGCTACTTGGGAGGCGGAGGCAGGAGCCTCGCTTGAGCCCAGGAATTGGGGGTTGCTGTGAGCTAGGATGCCACGGCACCCTATCCAGGGTGACAGCTTGAGGCTCTGTCTCAAAAAAAAAGGGGGGGCAGTACCTGTGGCTCAGAGAGTAGGGTGCCGGCCCCATATACTGAAGGTGGTGGGTTCAAACCCAGCCTCGGCTGAACTGCAAAACAAACAAAAAAAAAGTAGCTGGGCGTTGTGGAGGGCGCCTGTAGTCCCAGCTACTTGGGAGGCTAAGGCAAGAGAATTGCCTAAGCCCAGGAGTTGGAGGTTGCTGTGAGCTGTGTGACGCCATGGCACTCTACCAAGGGCGATGAAGTGAGACTCTGTGTCTACAAAAAAAAAAAAAAAAGTAGGCTCAGCACTTGTAGCTCAGCGGGTAGGGCACCAGCCACATACACCGGAGCTGGCAGGTTTGAATCCAACCCAGGCCTGCCAAACAAGTACAACCAAAAAATAGCCGGGTGTTGTGGCAGGCGCCTGTATTCCCAACTACTCAGGAGGCTGAGGCAAGAGAATAGCTTGAGCCCAAGAGTTTGAGGTTGCTGTGAACAATGATGCTATAGCACTCTACTGAGGGTGACAAAGTAAGACTCTGTCTCAAAAAAAAAAAAAGAAAGAAAGAACGAAAAAAAGAAAAACTAGCTGGGTCCTGTGGCTGGTGACTGAGTCTCAGTTACTCCGGAGGCTGACATAGGAGAATCTCTTGAGCCCAAGAGTTTGAGGTTGCTGTGAGCTATGGTGATGCCATGGCTCTGACCCAGGGTGATAGAGTAAGACTCTGTCTCAAAAAATAAATAAATAAGGTAAAAATTTATTCTGTGAAGATAATACTTACACTATATAGCTGAAAAATCAGACAGTGTTAAAAAGCTTGTCACAAAATCAGAAATCCTATCTCTGCGCCTGTAGCTCAATGAGTAGGGCATCCACCACGTACACTGAGGCTGGCAGGTTCAAGCCTGGCCTGGGCCTGCTAAACAACAATGACAACTACAACCAAAAAATAGCTGAGCATTGTGGTAGTTGCCTGTAGTCCCAGCTACTTGGGAGGCTGAGGCAAGAGAATCACTTAAGCCCAAGAGTTTGAGGTTGCTGTGAGCTGTGATGCCACAGCACTCTACCTAGGGCGACAAAGTGAGACTCTGTCTCAAAAAAAAAAAGGAGTAAAAGGTAGCCAGATGTGGTGGCTCATACTTGTAATCCTAGCACTCTGGGAGGCCAAGGTGGCTTTCCAACTAGAAGGTGAGATCAGGGGTTCAAGACCAGCCTGAGCAAGAAGTGAGATACTCCATCTCTAAAAATAGCAGGGCATTGTTCTGGGCACATATAGTCCCAGCTACTTGGGAGGCTGAGGCAAGAGGATCGCTTGAGCCCAAGAGTTTGAGGTTGCTGTAAGCCATGATGCCACAGTACTCCACTGAGGGTGACAAAGTGACCCTGTCTTCAAAATAAAAATAAAAGAAAGGATTCTGTGGTCCTATTCTGGCTTACTAAGGCAAGGTCTTCGGGCTGAAGTGGGGTGGGGTGGAGGAGGGAGACCCAAGGACAATGACTGAACAGCTGTTGAAGCTAGATGTGGAAGGCGGAGGAAGGCTGGAGAGCTAGTGGTAGGGGCGCAGCTTCTCTGTAGAGCAGCCTGGGAAACCTCTGAAACTGGGGTTTCAGATTTTGGATAATGCATTCTGCAAAGTGCACGGACATGCTCATCATTCCAACCCTACCACTTAAGACACTGAACCTCTTGGCTCAGGTTCCCAGTATTAAAATGGAGGTAACGATAGCACCTTCTTGTGAGGATTGAGATAATATGCGATGTATTTAGAGGCTAACAGAAACACTTAAGTGCTCAATAGACATTACTCTCATCATCATCATTAACTTTTCCTCTAAATCTATTCCTTCTGCATCCATCTGCTCAGTTCCCCAAGCCAGAAGCCCAAGGTCCTTCAAAGCTCTTCTGCATTCACACCTGCCCCACATCAGTCCTGAACACCAGTGGCTTTCTCTCCCAAGTATTTGTTAGGGCCCTTCCTTCCTTCCATTCCCCTGACTGCTGTTTCAGGAGGCTGGCAACAGGCTGGCAGTCAACCCTTTTCATTCTCCATGTCCCAAATCCAAATCCATCCTTAGCCCTTCTAGAAAATCTTGTCCATATAACAGGATTGTCCTGATTCTGTCTATATGGAATGATTCAGCAGTTCCCCAAGACTGTCATCCACCTAGCTGGGACACAGGTGGTCCCTCCCATCTCCTGCACTTTCCCCTGCATTCTCCAGTGCTTCTGTCAGGAGGGACCAGAAGTGGGAGGCGCCTGTGGCTCAAATAGTAGGGTGCTGGCCCCGTATACCGGAGGGTGGTGGGTTCAAACTCAGCCCCGGCCAAAAAAAAAAAAAAGGACCAGAAGTTCCTGGGATTCTGTGTGACACCCTACACCCCCACACCGTTGCCCAGGCAGATTTTTCTATCTGGATGCCCTTTCCTCTCTGGTGAGGTTAACTCCTCATCCTTGAAGATACAGTGCAGGTGCCACCTCTTTTCAAGTCCCTTCAGGTCTCAGTCTGATTTAGATGCTCCCAGGAGCTTCTGTATTTCCATCCTGGTTTCCCCACTGCACTGGAAGCTCCTTCAGGGCAGCTTCTGTCTTTTTAGCACACATCCCTGATGCCGGTCACGGAGCCTGGCACACGGTGCTCTGTTGGAAGCCAGTCTCAGCGGGCACCTTCCTTTCTGGGCACTGACGATCGCCCTGGGGCTCTGAGCCAGGGAGGCAGGATGCCAGCTTCCTAGGCACTTAGTCTACGACCCAGTGAGGGAGTCCCAGAGCCTGAGCAGGGCCTGTCGCACCCACCCCAGGCACAGGAGCTTGGCGCCAGGGAGTCAGATGTACACTAGGCCGAAGCCCACTGAGGCTTGGCTACACCGACGGACACAGCTTGCCCTAGAGCCTTCGGAAAGGGCGCGAGGGGTGGACGGACTCGGAGCGGGGCCCTCCCATCTCACGGTGTGGCGGAGCGCGAGATAAAGATAAATAGAACCCTCTGGGGCGGAAGCCTGCAGGGCTGGCAGGGATTCCTGCTTCCCGGTCACACTTCGGGAACACAGCCCTGCCCCCAGAACCTGGAGGCCCACGTGACCTGCGCCCCCAGCAGCCACTAGTCCTCTGGCCCCAGCCCTTCTCCTAAATAGGAAAGCTACCGGAGCTGATCAAGTTTCTCGGCCGGTATTTACAGGTTCCCTGGACAAAACCAAACCTCCCCGCTCCCTAGCTCCTCTGGGCTTTCTAAGCGGGCAAGCAAAGAAGGGGCCCCGCCTGCGCCCCACCCCCACCCCGCCAGCCCTGCCCGCTGCAGTGCGGCCCCTCCTTCCTGTCCCCTCCCTCCCCCATCGCTCTGCTGGCCCTCGGGGGCACTGCTTAGGTCGCTGCATTCCAAAGCCTGGGAGGCTCTTTGAGGTCACATGACGCGGTGGGGGTGGGGAGGCAGGCCGCCCCTGACCCTGGCAGGCGACCTAGAAGCTTCCCAGTTAAGTAAATTCTGATCCGTACTTCCCAGACCTCCGGGGCGCCAGCTTCATTTTGGCCCGTAGAACTCCGGGGAAGGGAGGGAGCTGCGGGGCAAGGCCGGTTTTTAGGCATACCCTCCTCCCCCACCCCCCACCTGCCGTGCCCAGCCGAGGGCTCCTGGCCTCCAGCCCTCCCTGCACAACAGGCCAGAGCCATGTATCTTCCCTTTAAAAGATACTCAGCTCTTGGCCTGCAAAATGGATGGAGAAGTGACAGGGCTGAGTAGGGCCCGCCGCTGAGCTAGGCCAAGCTCTATCCTGTTAGACAAGCCAAAGTCCAGAACTAACCGGATACCCTCTGTTAAGCTGGGCCCGCGACCTCTGAGAGCTGTGCTTACCAGGGGAGATTTCCTTCTGGGATAGATAGACAGGTCCCCACCCCACTCAGGCGCACGTTCCAATGTAGTACAAACTTGGGGGTTAGAAAGCCCTGTCGCATGAAGGGGCACCCGCTTCTTGCCAGATTGAGGCAGGAGTGAACGGAGGGACGGGAAGTTCCTCATTGGCCGCAGCCAACTTGCCTGAGAAGTGTGACCCCGTGGGAAGGAGGAAGAGTGGATGGCAGGAGGGAGGCTGAGCTTTTAAATATTTAGGGAAAAAGGTCTGCATTTTTTTTTCTTTTTTTTTTTTTTTTGTAGTTTTTGGCCGAGGCTGGGTTTGAACCCACCTCTGGCCTATGGTGCTGGCGCCCTACTCCTTTGAGCCGCAGGTGCCACCCAGGGGTCTGCATTTTTTGTGAGTCATAGTTTCTCATGTTGAGCTTCCTACTAAAAATAAATCATGCATTCATGTATTTGCATGGTTACTGACTCCTTAACCGTGCACCAGGCCTATCCTGGGGCTATTGTGAATAAGAGTCCCTGCCCTCCTGGAGCTTACAGTCTAATGGCGTGACGACATGAGGAGTGGCTACAATATATATTGCTAAAGGCTGGCAGGGGAAATAGTAGCAGAAGCCTGCAGCTCAGATTAGGCGGGGAGAAGAAGAACCTTGGAGGACAGGTTATCTCAGCTGAGGCCTGAAGTATAAACCAGAATTAATCAGTTGAAGAGGGAACAGAGAAGAGAAGAATAAATAGTCTTTTCGATAAAGGGCATTTAAAGCCCCAAAGGTGTGTTCTAGAAGCTTAGAGTTCAGTACAGCCACACAGCTGGTGTCTGCTACCAGGAACAGGATATGGAGAATTTGCATTAGAGAAAGGAGGACAGGGGAGCTGATGAGTAATACCCACCCCAAAGGGGAAAAGAGCAGAGAAACTCCTGCTCCTCTGAGTCCTCAGAGTCCTGCAGGCATGCTGAAATGGAGGATGTGGCACCAAAGTTCTAGTTGCTTTATAAAATCAATATTTAGGCTACGCATGGTGGCTGGCGCCTGTAATCCCAGCACTCCGTGAGGCTGAGGCAAGTGGATTGCCTGAGCTCATGGGTTTGAGACCAGCCTGAGCAAGAGCAAGATCCCTGTCTCTAAAAACAGCTGGTTGTTGTGGCAGGTGCCTGTATTCCCAGCTACTTGGGAGACTGAGGTAAGAGAATAACTTGAGCCCAAGAGTTTGAGGTTGCTGTGAGCTGTGACGCCACGGCACAGTACTGAGTGCCAAAATAAGACTCAGTCTCAGAAAAAAAAAAAAAAAGAAAAACTAGCTGGGTCCTGTGGCTGGCACCTGTAGTCTCAGCTACTTGGGAGGCTGACATAGGAGAATCTCTTGAGCCCAAGAGTTTGAGGTTGCTGTGAGCTATGGTGATGCCATGGCTCTTACCCAGGGTGATAGAGTAAGACTCTGTCTCAAAAAATACGTAAATAAATAAGATCAATATTTTTTCTGTGAAGATAATACATACACTAAATATAGCTGAAAAATCAGATAGTGTTAAAAGGCTTGTAATCAAATCAGAAATCCTGGCTCAGTGCCCGTAGCTCAGCGGCTAGGGTGCCAGCCACATACACCAGAGCTGGTGGGTTCGAATCTAGTCTGGGCTCACCAAACAACAATGACGGCTGCAACCAAAAAATGGCCGGGCATCCTTCCACCTTGAACTCATGAAGATGAGCCTCATGCTAGCTTTTCTCTTCAAGAAGTTTGGAGGGGGGCAGTGCCCGCAGCTCAGTGGGTAGGGCGCCGGCCACATACACTGAGACTGGTGGGCTTGAACTTGGCCTGGGCCAACTAAAACAACAATGACAACTGCAACTGCAATGACAACAACAAAATAGCCGGGAGTTGTGACGGGCACCTGTAGTCCCAGGTACATGGGAGGCTGAGGCAAGAGAATCGCTTAAGGCCAAGGGTTTGAGGTTGCTGTGAGCTGTGATGTCACAGCACTCTACTGAGGGTGACATAGTGAGATGGGTCTCAAAAACAAACATAAATAAATAAATAAGGTCAATATTTATTCTGTGAAGACAATACATATACCATATATAGTTGAAAAACCAGATAGTGTTAAAAGGCTTGTAACAAAATCAGAACACCTGGCTAGGCGCCTGTAGCTCAGTGGGTAGGGCACCGGCCACGTACACCAAGGCTGGAGGGTTTGAGCTCGGGCTGGATGAGCTAAACAACAATGAGAACTTCAACAAAAAAATAGCTGGGCATTGTAGCAGGCGCCTGTAGTCCCAGCTACTCGGGAGACTGAAGCAAGAGAATCACTTAAGCTCGAGAGTTTGAGGTTGCTGTGAGCTGTGACGCCATGGCACTCTACCTAGGGCAACATAGTGAGACTCTGTCTCTCAAAAAAAAAAAAAAAAATCAGAAATACCCCTGGCTTTTCTTCTAACCCTTATCCTAGTCCCTAGGGGCGACCACTTTCAACTTTTAGCTTTTTCTTCCGGTGTAGTATATATACTGCCATTCATCTAATTTGTTGACTTCATGTTTTTGTAGAGGAGGATTTTGCTTTTCTGTTCACCTCTTCCTTTTCCCCACCACATTATGTTCATATAATAATTTACAGTTAAATCCATGTCGAGTGATTTGATTACTGGCTTTGCAAATATTGTTTATTCTTGAGGCAAGTACTCTGTCTATATTTCCTTTTCTGATGTAACTTTGTTGTATATTCTATTTACATTGCCTTTCCTGTGCAACTTTTTTGTTGTTTTTTTTTTTTGGAGTTAATTGTCTCATTTTTTATTTGCTTGGTTTTCTTTGAATCTCTGGTTCTGTCTTCCCACATCCTTCAACAGTTCTGTAAAACGCCCTCTCAATACAATTTTGCATATGGCTAAACCTGTCATATAATTTTATCAGTTCTATTTTTTTTTTCCTCTTGGAGACATTTGTCCTAGAATGATCCATCCATCCTTGCACTTTTCTCTGTAAGTGTTGCTTTCTGGGCATGTGGTACACCTCATCTGTCATCCTTGACTTCTTACTGCTTTCTTCCTTTTCCTCTTTCCTGGGCCCAGTGTTTTCTCTTCCTCGGTTTACTCCCTTGTTTTGATGAAGTACATCCTCCAGTAGCTTCCTGAGAAAGAACGCCTAGGAGGTAAAATTTTAGAGACTTTCGCATTCTTAAAATGGTTTTATTCCACCTTCACACTTGATTGATAGTTTTGGCTGGGTATGGAATTTTAAGTTGAAAATCATTTTCCTTCAGAATTTTGAAGACATTTACTGCTCTGTTTTTCAGCTTCTAATTTTGCAGTCGAGAAGTTCTTGTGATTTTGATTTCTAAGACTTTGAATTCACCTCCTCCGTTCCCCCACCCCCACTTCTAGGATTTTTTTCTTTCATCCTTGATATGTTGAAATGTCACAGTATATTGGTATGAGTCATTTTTCATTCATTTCTCTGGGCATTTGATAGGGCCTTTTAATCTAAAACAGCGGTTCTCCAAGTGTGCACCCCAGACCAGTAGCATCAGGATCACCAATGAGAAAATGGTAGAAATACAAATTCTAGGGCTTTATCCCACCTACTCTCACCTAATGCATGGGAAACTCTGGTGATAGGTCCCAGCAAAAGATTCTGTTTTTTAATTTAATTTAAAAATTTTTCAGCAATATATTCTGGTGCAAATTAAAGCTTAAGAATCTCTTATAACAATTTATATCCTTTAGTTCTGGGAAGTTTTGTTATTTCTTTGACCCCCATTTTCTCTCTTCATTCTTTGCAACTCTTATAATTTGGATACTAGGCTCCTTGGATTGATCTTCTAATTTTTCTTTTATTATTATTTCTCTCTTTTTAGGTATCTCTTTGTTCAGTTTTGTGGGAGATAGCCTTTATGTTATATACTCATCTATTTACTAGGTATAATGTTATGACCCTTTTTCTTTTTTTTTAGACAATTGTCAATAGTGTTTTCATATTCTCTGGGTGCTTTTTCCTTCTTTTTCTTTTTTTATTTTTCTGAGGCAGAGTCTCACTCTGTCACCCTGTGTAGAGTGCTGTGATATCATTGTAGCTCATAGCAACCTCAAACTCTTGGGCTCAAGAAATCCTCCTGCCTCAGCTTCCTGAGTAGCTGGGACTACAGGTGCCCACCACAACACCCAGTTAGTTTTTCTATTCTGAGTAGAAATGAAGTCTGGCTCTTTCTCAGGCTGGTCTTGAACTCCTGATTATACGATCGTCTCACTTTAGCCTCCTAGAGTGCTAGGTATCAGCCACTACTTGTTTTTTCTTTCTTCCTTTTTCTTTTTCTTGCTTTCTTTCTTTCTTTTTTTTTGAGATAGAGTCTTAGTCATTTGGTCTGGGGTGAAGTGCTGTTGTGTCATAGCTCACAGCAACCTCAAACTCTTGGGCTCAAGGAAACCTCTTGCCTCAGCCTCCTGAGTAGCTGGGACTCCAATGTTCAGTTATTTTGTTTGCAATTTTTGGCCGGGGCTGGGTTTGAACCCGTCACCTCTGGCATATGGGGCTGGTGCCCTACTCCTTTGAGCCATAAGCACTGCCCTAATGTCCAGCTATTTTTAGAGACTGGGTCTTGGTCTCGCTCAGGCTAGACTCAAACTCCTGAGCTCAAGGGATCTACCTTGGCCTTTCAGAGAGCTAAGATTATAGGCATGAGCCACTGTGCCCAGCCTTTGTTTTTTCTTTCTTTCTTTTTTTAATAGTTTCGTGTTCTTTGGACTCATGCAGTATCTCTGAGGATATTAATTTGAAATTTCCCTCTCTCCATGTTGTCTCTGTCTCCTCGGGTGTTGTGTACTCTGTGGTTTTGATATGGATTGTGTTGGAGGCCTCCCTCGGCTGTAGGTCCCCATTTGAGAGGGAGGCAGTCAAGAGCCAGTTGGAAGCTCTCAAAGTGCCCTTAGGGCAGGGCAATCAGGTGGCTGGACTCTGTCACTGGAGCTGATAGGCTTTTTTCTCTGGCGCAGTTTGGTTTTTCCAAAAAAAAATTCTCTAGTCTAGTCTGCTTGAAGGCTATATAAACCCCTCAGCCAGAGTCCTTGAGCTGGGTGCAGTGTGGGACTGGGGAGACTAGGTGACATCATTCAGAATGCCACTGCCATTCAGCTATTTTTTTGAGACAGAGTCTCAGTTTGTCACCCTTGGAAGAGTGCTATGGTGTCACAGCTCACAGCAACCTCCATCTCCTGGGCTTAAGCGATTCTCTTGCCTCAGCCTCCCAAATAGCTGGGACCACAGGCGCCCGCCACAACGCCCAGCTATTTTTCTGTTTTTCAGTTTGGCCGAGGCCAGGTTTGAACCTGCCACCTTCAGTATATGGAGCTGGCGCCCTACTCAATGAGCCACAGGCACCGCCCTCCATTTAGCTTTTGATCCCACTCCTTTTTCTCCACCTGTCCCCAAGCCCAGAATCCCTTTGTTTCAATATTTCCAGAATCCATCTTCCTGTCTCCTACATGGTGGGAAAGGGGATACAATAAGTCACTTGGTAGTGCTGGGTGTGACTGGGTGACCTGACAGTCGCTCTTTAAACAGATCTCTAGGCAATTCCCTAGGTTTTATACCCTGTCTCACCCCTGCCTTCTGTCTTTTTTTTTTTTTTTTTTGAGATAGACTCTCATTTTGTCACCCTCAGCAGAGTTCTGTGGTGTCACAGCTTACAGCAACCTCAAACTCTTGGGCTTAAGCGATCCTCTTGCCTCAGCCTCCCAAGTAGCTGGGACCACAGGTACACACCACAACGCCCGGCTGTTTTTAGAGACAGGGATCTTGCTCTTGTTCAGACTGGTCTCAAACCTGTGAGCTCAGGCAATCCGCCTGCCTGGCTTCTGTCTTGATTATTACTTCTATTTTGGGAGTTGCTTCTCATGGGTCTATGTCTCTGAGTGTCTTTGGCCTGCCTTTCCTGGGCTCTGTAGGGTCATCTCCTACCCTTCCTTCCTTCCTTCCTTCCTTTCCTTTCCTTTCTTTCCTTTTTTGACAAGAGTCTTATTCTATCGCCCTGGGTAGAGTGGCTTGGCATCAGAGCTTATAGCAACCTCAAACTCCTGGTTTGAGTAATCCTCTTACCTCAGTCTCCCCAGTAGATGAGACTACAGGTGCCTTTCATAACACCTGGCTAGTTTTTCTATTTTTAGTAGAGATGGGGTCTTATTCTTACTCAGGCTGGTCTTGGACTCCTGAGCTCAGACAACCCACCCACCTTGATCTCTCAGAGTGCTATGATTACACACATCACTTTCTGTTTTCTTTTTCTTTTTTTGAGACAGAGTCTCACTCAGTCACCCTGGGGTTGAGTGCTACGGTGTCATAGCTCCCAGCTCAAGTGATTCTCTTGCCTCAGCCTCCCGAGTAGCTGGGACTACAGGCAACTGCCACAATGCCCAGCTATTTTTAGAGATGGAGTCTCACTCTTGCTCAGGCTGGTCTCAAACTCCTGAGCTCAAGCAGTCTGCCCACTTAGGTTTCCCAGAGTGTTAGGATTACAGGCGTGACCTTTCTGTTTTCATATGAAGTGGTTGGGTCAGGATTCTAAATGTCTCCTAGTTTAGTTGAAGATGGACTTTGGGTTTCTATTTCTCTCTCTTTTTTTCTTTTTTCCTTTTTTTTGAGACAGAGTCTCACTATGTCACCCTTGGTAGAGTGCAATGGTGTCACAGCTCACAGGAACCTCATAGAGTGCAGTGGTGTCACAGCTCACAGCAACCTCAAACTCTTAGGCTTAAGCGATTCTCTTGTTTCAGTCTCCCGAGTAGCCGGGACTGCAGGCACCCGCCACAACGCCCTGCTATTTTTTGTTGCAGTTGTCATTGTTATTTAGCAGCCCCGGGCCGGGTTGGAACCCGCTAGCCCCACTGTATGTAGCTGGCGCCCTAACCGCTGAGCTATGGGCGCCGGGCCTCTTTCGCAATTTTCTTGTCATTTGGGGGCGATTTTTGAGAGAAAAAGTGGGCTTTGCTCCACCCTCTTGTGGTCAGAAGCCAAAGCTGTCTTCTTGAGGCCGAGGGAGTGATGCTTGTGTCAGACACTCTTCCTTCTGCAGATGGAGCCATGGCAAGGAGAGGGGCTGCCTGTTAGGAATGTGGGGAGCGGGCAGTGAACGCAGCACAGGAGCCTCCAGCTCAGAGGGAGAAGGGAGAGGGGTGGGGGCATTCCAAAGCTGGAGGGAGGGGCAGTGAGGTGGCTGGCTTTGGGGCAGGTCATTGGCCAGGAGGCAGAAGACAATAAGACAGTGTTGACAGCCACTTAGCCACTGATGAGACATCGATTGTGTGCCGGACTGGATTAGGTTTTACTTTTGTT
The DNA here is from genome assembly GCA_963574655.1 of Perodicticus potto. Taxonomy (NCBI): domain Eukaryota; kingdom Metazoa; phylum Chordata; class Mammalia; order Primates; family Lorisidae; genus Perodicticus; species Perodicticus potto. Next base: position 7,919 of record CAUYRH010105908.1, on the reverse strand, counting down.
TATTCATTTATTTTCGAGACAGTGTCTCACTCTGTTACCCTGGGTAGAGTGCTGTGGTGTCATAGCCCACAGCAACCTCAAACTCTTAGGCTCCAGCAATCCCCTCACCTCAGCCTCCTGAGTAGCTGGGACTACAGGTGCTTGCCACTCAGATAGTTTTTCCATTTTTAGTAGAGATAGAGTCTGCTTCTTGCTTACGTTGGTCTGGAACTCCTGATCAGACAATCCATCCGCTGTGGCCTCTCAGAGTGCTAGGATTACAGGCCTGAGCCACCACACCCCAGCCTGCACCAGGGTCTTCAAAGCAGGCTGGGTGCAAGTAGGGAGCCAAGAGGAGGAAGGAAAGGCATTCTAGGTCGGGGAAGGAAGGTCTGAGCCTCAGACTTGGGGGCGAGGCAGGTCTGGGTGATGATGGAGTGAGTCTCTTGCTGCAGAGGTGGGAGAGTTGCTCTCACACAGAACCATGAAGCAGCGTGTCCCTGGGAAGGTGAGGATGGCGAGGATGGTGGTATGATTGTTCCAGGCTTCTGAAGCAATGCCAGTGGCTGGGAGAGGTCAGTTGCGTAGATGGGCAGCCTCCTGGGCACCAAAGAAAAGTTAGGATTTAAAAAGGAGTGGTCATTTCAGTGCACTTCAATATTACTGAACATCCTTATGACCCACCTTCCCCAGGTCACATAGCTTGGGGGTGTGATCACAGTAAAGCCACCTGAAATAATACAGCCTCTGGCCCTAAACCCTAAGGACCCAGCTTTCAAAACTCTTTCCCTGAGGTCCTGTTTTCCATCTGCTTCTGTGTGTACAGGCTCTGCAGTCTCATGAATGTGTGCTGACATCACCCCCCTGGCCTCGATTGCAGCTTCTCTCACGTCACTGTGCAGCCCCAGAGTGTAGATCAGCTAGAGTTCTGTGGTTACAGCCACAGAAACCAGCGCTGGCCAACTTAAGCAGAAAAACAATTTATTTATTTATTTATTTTTTTGGTAGAGACTGAGTCGCACTTTATCGCCCTCAGTAGAGTGCCGTGGCGTCACACAGCTCACAGCAACCTCCAACTCCTGGGCTTAGGCGATTCTCTTGCCTCAGCCTCCCGAGTAGCTGGGACTACAGGCACCTGCCACAACGCCTGGCTATTTTTCTGTTTTTGCAGTTCGGCCGAGGCCGGGTTTGAACCCGCCACCTTTGGTATATGGGGCCAGCGCCCTACTCGATAAGCCACAGGCGCCGCCCAGCAAAACAATTTATTAAAAGATTATTGGGCAGTTCATAGATTCAATAGCCACTCTCTATCCTTTTTCTGTTCTAGTAAGTTTGATTTTGTTCTGGAACTCACCTGCCCTGTACTCAAAGAAGGAGACCCCCTCCTCAGCCATCAGTGGATGAATCTTAACCAGCCAGAGACTTCCAGTCTCTGTGCCAGGGACTGGTGGGGCACAGGCACATGATGCAGCTTGAGAGGTGACACAGAAGGGGAAAGTCCCTGAGCCAGGGGTTTCAGAAAGAACCACAGAGAAGCTGGTTTTATCAGAGGCAGAATCAACCCTCTCTGGCTCTGAAAAATGATATACTACTCATTGGTAAGCTGCTTTTAGTTGACCTTCTGTGCTTTCTTTCTTTTTTTTTTTTTTTTTTGAGACAGAGCCTCAAGCTGTCACCCTGGATAGAGTGCCGTGGCATAACAGCTCACAGCAACCTCCAATTCCTGGGCTCAAGCGAGTCTCTTGCCTCCGCCTCCCAAGTAGCTGGGACTACAGGCGCCCGCCACAACGCCCGGCTATTTTTTGGTTGCAGCCGTCATTGTTGTTTGCCGGGCCCGGGCTGGATTCGAACCCGCCAGTTCAGGTGTACGTGGCTGGCGCCTTAGCCCGCTGAGCCACAGGCGCCAAGCTGACCTTCTGTGCTTTCAATGGAAAGATTCTAACTGACACCTGAAGGCCAGCTGTCTTTCCCGGATAGTTGGTGGGGTGCGAGAGGGGAAAATAAGCTGATGGCTAAAGGATGGAATCAATCAAAGAGTTTGCAGAATAAAGGAAGCTGATACATTTGGGGGAAGAAAGAATTACCTAATAGAAAGTAATTGACAGAAAATGCTAGGGAGGGCACAGGAGGCCACTGCTCATTAGGCAGACACTTACTGTATACCAGGCACCATGAAAGGGGATGGGACACAGCAATGGACAGAAAGATGAAGTCCTGGCTGGACACAGTGGCTCACACCTGTAATCCTAGCACTCTGGGAGGCTGAGGCAGGTGGATTGCTAAGCTCAGGAGTTTGAGACCAGCCTGAGCAAGAGCAAGATCTGTCTCTACTAAAAATAAAAAAAACTAGCCAAGAGTTGTGGCAGACACTTGTAGTCCTAGCTGCTTGGGAAGCTGAGGCAAGAGGATTGCTTGAGCCCAAGAGTTTGAGGTTGTCGTGAGCTATAATGATGCCCAGGGTGACAAAGTGAGACTCTATCAAAAAAAAAAAAAAAAAAAGAAAAGAAAAGAGAGTGAGAGATAGAGAGAGATGAAGTCCTTGCTCTTTGGGAACTTTTAGTCTGGGTGAGGTAGAGAGATGATGAGCATGTAAATAAGACAATGGAAGGTAATGTTGGAGGGGCATTTAATTTTGAATGAGGGTCATTAAGAAAGTCCCCTTTTAAGGAGAAACCAAAGGGTGGAATGGGCTAGCCATATCAAGACCCATAGGAAAACTCTAGAAGATGTCTCAGGGCAGCAGTGGGCTCTGTCCTGGCTACAGCAGTGGAAGCCCAGTGGAGAGAGATGGCAGCAGAGTTTGCCTTGCAAGCTCCTACAGGCCAGGAGTGACAGAGCAGCTGAAGACATGTATTTTCCCAGACCTGGCATGGAAATTCCCTCTCCTGTGGCAGGACATGCTGGGAACCCAGGTGTGACCCACTTCTGGATGCTGGAAAAATTTGAGTGGAGTATATGAAGGGGAACCTGTGGATTCAAGGGAAGACACTTGGAGACAGCAGAGAATACACATGTGTGGTCCCCAAGTGCCCAGCTGCCTCTCTCTCTCCCTGCCTATCCAGTCTGGAATTCCAGTCTGCTCCCCTGTTTAGCAGCTCAGCCATCAGTATGAACTTCTGAAGTCTTTACTTTGTGAGTAGATTCTGCTGAGTGTTTGTGTACAGTGGACACTGTGACAGAAAGATAAGATACATGACATCAGGTTGCTGGTTTGTCAAGGATTCAAGAAGGCTGAATCTGAAATAATTAGAAAACAATTTATCAGTAGAAAATCAAGGACCCCCGTAGCGCTATATACCATGGGCAGCCATCACAGGCCACCTGTGGCATATGGTGCATTGGTTTCTATAGTGTCTCCTGCATTGGTCATAATTCCCAACCTGGCACCAACAGTCTCTCCTCACCTTGAACTCCCTTCTTACGTCCCCAATACCTTTAAGAGTGATTCATCAAGTTGGAGCCTGACACATGATTTCTGCTCATTCTGTATGGCCTTCTTCCAGTCTCCTGGGGTTGCAAAGGAGAAGGAAAGTGGGACCAGTCCGTTGGATAGAGACCCCTTTGCCCAAAGATGACAGTATGCCACAGTGGGCTCTTCAAAGGCAGCCATTTTGGGGACCTGCCCACCAGAGGTTCTAGTTTGGGGTTCCTGTCGCTGAATAAGAAATTTTTTTTTTTTTTAAGAGACAGGATCTAGCACTACCACCCAAGCTGGAGTATAGTGTCGCAATCATAGCTCACTGCAGCCTCGAACTCCTTGGCTCCAGCAGTCTTCCTTCAGGCTCCCTGGTAGCTGGGACTGCAGGCCCACATCACCATACTCAGCTAATATTTTTTTGAGACAGAGTTTTACTTTATTGCCCTCAGTAGAGTGCCGTGGCGTCACACAGCTCACAGCAACCTCCGACTCCTGGGCTTAGGCGATTCTCTTGCCTCATCCTCCCAAGTAGCTGGGACTACAGGCGCCTGCCACAACGCCCGGCTATTTTTTTGTTTTGTATTTTGGCCGAGGCTGGGCTTGAACCCTCTACCTTAGGTATATGGGGCCGGTTCCCTACTCGGTGAGCCACAGGCACCGCCCATCAGCTAATTTTTTAAACAGACAAGGTCTGGCTATGTTGCCCAGGTTGGTTTGAGCTCCTAGGCTCAAATCATCCTTCTGCCTCAGCCCCACTATACCCTACAAGAAAATATTGAGTGTTTACCTTGTGCTACGGTCTATTGAAGAGGTGGACCACTTTTCGTGTGTTATCTTATTCAAGCCACACAACAATCCTCTTTGGTTTCTTTCTTTCTTTCTTTTTTTTTTTTTTTTGAGATAGAGTCTCACTCTGTCACCCTGGGAAGAGGCCGTGGCATCATCGTAGCTCACAGCAACCTCAAACTTCTGGGCTTGAGCAATCCTCTTGCCTCAACCTCTCTAGTAGTTGGGATTAGAGGAACCCCCCATAATGCCCAGCTAGCTTTCTTTCTTTCTTTTTTTTTTTTTAGTTTTTGGCCAGGGCTGGGTTTGAACCCGCCACCTCTGGCATATGGAGCCAGTGCCCTACTCCTTTGAGCCACAGACGCTGCCCTCTTTCTTTCTTTCTTTTTTTTTTTTTAGTAGAGATGGGGTCTTGCTTTTGCTCAGGCAGGTCTTAAACGCCTGAGCTCAAGCAATCCACCTGCCTTGCCTTCCAGAGTGCTAGGATTACAGGTGTGAGACACCATGCCTGGCCTAACAATCCTCTTTGGTGGGTATTTTATGTTCCATTTTACAGTTGAGGAAACTAAGGCACAGAAAGGTAAAGTCACTTGCCCTGGTCAAACAACTAGTAAGCAGTGGAGCCAACGTTTGACCCCAAGCAGACTGATTGCAGCATCCCAGGTTGGCACCACAGTGCACACTGCCAAACTGGCTTCTTCCAGGAATTTCTCTTCTCTGCACCATGACACATTAAGAACTGAACTACCGGTCACTTTGAGTGAGAACCAGTATTCCCCTCCCTGCCCCGGTTAGAAGGAGTTGGGATCCCAGAGAATTCCAGAAGAGACACTGCCACTTTGGCTGTTTTTCCTGAATGTTCCCCAGGCAGAGAGCATTAGCTTTTGACTTGCCAGGTGTCTCTCTGTTCTTCTAATTAACACCAAGGCAGCCTTTAGCCAGAGCCCTGCCTAAAGCTGGAAGCATAACCTTGCTGCTCAGGGGGCCAGTCTGCTGTCACAGCCAGCGAGGTGGAGTTTCCTGGGATCACAGCTCCCTTTGCCTTATCTATAAAAATCTCCAGTATGATCTGCTCCATTTATGGTGGAGGCCAAGGTGGCAGGGTAGGCAGGAGGAGGAAGAATCAGGCTGAAACAGCTCCTTTTTGCCTCCTTGGATTCTCTTCCAAAATACTGTCAGCACTGCCAGTTGGAAAATATTTTTCTCCCTCCCTTTGTCTTCTTTCTTATTAAAAAAAAAAAAGCCATCTGGTGTCAAATTCACTCCTGGCACATCATAAAGGGTAGCACTAAAAATGTCCCTGAAAAACTAAAAGCAAAACCACAGCAGTACACATGGGATTTAATCTCAGCATTTTCAAATTTCAGAGTTGCTAGGGGCCTCAGAGATCAAACGGAGGAAACCGAGGCCGGAGGTTTTGCATCCTTCTTTCTCAAATATTTATTGAGCGCCTACTCGGTTCAAGGCACTCTTCAGGTGCTGCAGATTAATTGTGAGCCTAACTGACAAGAAGCCTGGCCTCCTAGGAGTTTCCGTGGCCTCAGTCCTGGCCCGGAGGCGGAAAGCCTTGGCGCGGGCTGTGCAGCTGTGCTCCCTGGCTGTCACCCCCAGGCTGTGGGCCGGGCCTGGGGCCCCAGGCCGCCCCGCGGTTCCCGCCTGGAGCTGCTGTTTACACGAGGGCGAAGTCAGCGGCCGCCCCAGCGCGGTCCCCGCCGGCAGCCGCAGTAATCTCCCGCCTTCCTGCCGCCGCAGCTTTGGCCCCACATTCCTCAGGGTTGAGCAACAACTTTCCCTCCGAAGGCGGCTGGGCAGCGGCCAGGCAGGGCTGCTTGCTCTGGGCCCCTCGCGGGGTGCGGCCGGAGTCAACCGCGCTGGGCCTCTTGAGGGGCGCAGCCTGGTGACCGGTGTCCAAAGCTGAGCGCAGCCGCCAGTCCCTCCCCTGGGAGCAGAAGCTGAAGGGAGGGACTAGTGGGGATGGAGTTGCAAGGCCAGGGTACCATTGGCCTTTCCCACTGGCCAACCAATGCTAAGGTCCAAGTGGGTGCGTGGGCTGACCTTGACCTTGATCTTGGAGTTGGTCCAGGCTGCCCATCCGGCCTTGGATGAGCACACACTGTTAAGAGTCTTTCTTTTTTTTTTTTTTTAAAACTCGGATCCTGGTGATTCTTTGAAAATGAAAGAGAAGGATTTCTAATAACTCCAGAAGAGGGGTCCTAACACTGTTCTTTGTCTGAATCTAAATATTTATAACAATGATATTACTGCTTTTCTCCCTCTGACACCAGCTCATGCCTACTACACTTCAGCCTATCTCTGGGGAAAAGCTGATTTCCTTATTACTTTGCTTATTTTATAAATGCAAAAGCCCAGGCACAGAGATCTGGGACAAGTCAGAAACAGAGAAGGAGTTAGCCCAGTCCAGTGCAACCTGCAAGGCCCTGACGCTCCTCAGTCAAGCATAGCCCTTCCTAGACCCTGTTGTGACCTTAAAAGAAATTGGCCTCCCTGTCAGTCCTGAGAGTTTTTTGTTGTTGTTGTTGTTGTTGTTGTTTGTTTGAGTCAGAGTCTCACTATGTCATCCTTGGTAGAGTGCTGTGGCATCACAGCTCACAGTAACCTCAAACTTGGGCTCAAGTGATTCTCTTACCTCAGCCTCCCAAGTAGCTGGGACTACAGGCACCTGACACAACGCCCAGCTATTTTTGTTGTTGTAGTTGTCATTGTTGTTTAGCAGGCCCGGGCCAGGTTCAAACCCTCCAACCCTGGTGTATGTGGCTGGTACCCTAGCTGCTGAGCTGCAGGCACCAAGCCATTTCTGGGTGCCTTACGCTGGTGCCTGTTCGGTGCAGTGGGGTGGGATGAGCCAATTAAGACCGAGATCCACTACTAACATGTAAACTCTAGGAGGGCAGAGTTGACTCTGTTCACTCCTATACCTATGGCTCTGAAATAATTCTTTCTTTCTTTCTTTTTTTTTTTTTTTTTGCAGTTTTTGGCGGGGTCTAAGTTTCAACCCGCCACCTCCAGCATATGGGGCCGGCGCCCTACTCACTGAGCCACAGGTGCGGCCCCTGAAATAATTCTTGGCACATAACAGGCACTCAATAAATCTTTGTTGGCTCGGTGCCTGTGGCTGAACGGGCTAAGGCACCAGCCACGTACACCTGAGCTGGCGGGTTCGAATCCAGCCCGGGCCCGCCAAACAACAATGACGGCTGCAATCAAAAAATGGCCAGGCGTTGTGGCGGGCGCCTGTAGTCCCAGCTACTTGGGAGGTGGAGGCAAGAGACTCACTTGAGCCCAGGAATTAGAGGTTGCTGTGAGCTGTGATGCCACGGCACTCTAGCCAGGGTGACAGCTTGAGGCTCTGTCTCAAAAAAAAAAAAAAAATACTCATCTGTTAGTCTTCTGAGCCTCTGGACTAGCTCCAGCAAAAGTTCTAAGGGAAACCGACGTGAGTCAGAAATTATTTCACGGGCTTCTGGCCAAAAGATGTGACTTCACAGCCAGAGTTAGGGCAATACGAAACTCAGGCAGGAAAGTGTTTGCCGGCCCTGACCTCTAAGAGGGAACTGAAAGAAGCTGGAGTTCATGTTCTACTCTAGTAAGGGCTGGATTCATTTTTTTTTAAGCCAGGAGTTTTTTCACATGACCCATCTGCATTTACAGGGTGTGAAATTGGATTTTTCCTGTTCCCCAGAAATTTGAATAAAGACTCAAAACTAGGGTGGCACCT